>MU551695.1:2735101-2753271 GCA_024362625.1 Silurus asotus | reverse complement strand
TGAAGACACGTACCGGGATACGCATGCGCGATAACAACGACCGCCGTGAACCAACATATACCAACAATAACAGACAGTGAGAGTGTGGAAGTTAAAATAGGAGCTGGTGATGATGATAAACGAGCACCATATGTACGCGATTGAAGCGGAGCTTCAGAGAAAGCGTCCGAGAAAACACCTGACACGCTGAAGGGGGCTGAAGGGGGCGTGGCAGGTGGATTTCTGACAGATAAACATGTACTGTATGTATTTTTATAGCATGGCTTCATCAAACAAATCACGGCAACGCTGTTGTGTAAAAAACCCGCCAAAAACACATGCATGCACATTCTCATTTATTAACGCACATCATGTACATAAAGAAATTTCAAGCACGTAAATATACTGCCGCCATTTTGATTTTTGTTTATCTCGATCATCGGTTACCTCGATGCTTTTTGCCCACCCCCTACGACATCGACATAACCGGGTTCCACTGTATTATGTAAATGAATAGTAAAATTCAAATAAATGGAAAAAATTTTTATTGTGTTTCACTTTTATTTTATATAATTATTATCGTTTCTTTTTTTTCTTCAAATCTTTTTTTTTTTTTGGTGCCAATATTTCTGGGAGTCAATGTAACCTAGTGCTATAAATTAGCAATTAACATGAATCTGAAGCACATGTTGTGTGTATCATATAGTTGTGCAATGCAAAAGTAGCTCACCTATAAAGAAAACATGCTCATACAGGGAGTGCAGAACTGACTTAGCACTCATGCATTTACAGCTTACTAGATAAATACAGAGATAATCAATTCCTCTGATTAGCCTATTACATGTATACATTAATTTAAATTTGCATTAAATGGTACTGCATATATTTTTATATATTATATTACACATGAGATGACCAAATACATGACACTGTGCTTACATCCGACTTATTGTAGCTCTGTAACTATGCCTAAAGTCTGAACAAAGATGTGTGCAATTTCAGATGTAACCCAACTCTGAACAGATCCTTATACTCGCTATATCTCACACTCATTAACAACATTATATTACCAGTTCAATTTAAAAGCAATCAGGATTAACTGAGCCACAGCAAAAGGAAGAGCATATGTTTTCTCTTTAGAGCTTAGAATTGTCAAATAAATACAAGACAAATCTATTAGGCAGCTAATACGAATCGAAGAATTTGTTCCTAAAAAAATTGATTTAAAAGATCCCCGACATAAATACTAAAGTAAGAGGTAAAAGACGAGGAAAGAGAGAGTCTGTGTGTGGGACAAAGACAAAAAAAAGTGAGGTCAATGTAATCAAAAGAAAAGAGAAATCAATGTTTAATGTAGTTCCTGGCTATACCTGTGGTATATCAAGCATCTCAAGGAATAGCAACACTTTCTAACTGAATAACGACCATTATTACATATTACAGCCGTTCAGATGCGATTCATCTCTGTGATGTCAAAAAGAGTTATCATTTAGCTGTCATATCAGTGGCAGATGCTTTCCAATCTCTGTTTACTGTTTACACCTTGCGTCTAAGACCTGGCATATTTCTTCTTAACATCAGGCTTCCAGTCAAAATTACCTTAGTCTAATACAAACATGTACACCAAAACAAACATTGTAAAATGCCTGGAGTATAACATTTTACTATGGCATTGCAGTTTTCCACAAGAATTTTTAGTACAGTTCAAATAAATGTAATCTATTTGAATGGGTTTTACATGAAGCCTATTAACAGCACTTTTGTGAAATAAATGTGAGAAACAAAAAGTTGGGTCATTATTTATTGGACAAATATATGGGTACTGGAGCAAGACCAAATGTGAGGAACTGTTTTTAATACAGTTGGTTCAGCCAACTGCTAATTCATCCTAATGATTTTATTGCCTGGTAAAAAGAAAACACATCAACATAGAAATTGGCCAAACTGCCTCTATAGTTATCTGATAAATTATAATAAAAGCTGGTAAAAATAAATCATCACGTTGGCAATTGTTCATTTGTGTGCTGGTCACACAAATGAGAGCGTTATTTACTTTGTAGCTGTCTTAGAAAAGGCTGAATTGTTTTTAAGTATGTCAATAGTTTAAATTGTAGAAAATGTATTTAGTTCAGAAATAATGTATAAATGTTCATTTGGAAATTGTGTTATAAAAATGTGTAATAGTGACACCTTCAGGAGAAATACGTGCATTATTGGTTGAATTTGTCACATGGTCTAGATAGCCATTTTGGTTTTCCGATCCACAAAGACATGCACGCATGCTGAGAGCTATCCGATAGGAAAAAGTGGTAAATTGTTAAAACGAATGCTTATATAAATATCCTTTGATGTCTCCTGTATTTCTGATTGAAAAGCGCACACGGTATGTAATTTAATTGTTAGATTGAATCTGTTAATTTGTAATAATATATATGTGTATTGATATTGTTCAGTAGGAAACAACAGGTTAAACACTGGTAAAAACAGAAACACTGTATGTATCTGAATGTTATTTTATTTGTTTCAGTTTTTCACGGTGTTATGACGTTATGTGAAGAGATTAAACATTACGACATCAGTTGAAGCATCGTTCTTTTAATCAGAAGAAAACCTACAGGAGCCGTTACATACTTAGTGACCATCATTTCTGCCGTTCTGCTATTTATTTAGCTCTCTTTAAACAATGTAAAATGTTTCCTATATCTTAAAAAGCTTTATTCAGAGGCGAGAAAGCTAGGACTAAGGCATTCTCATTGACTAGGTAAAATGGTTTTGCAATATGTCAGACTTGTTTCTGTAAGTGCTTGGGTGTTCTATGGCAAATTAGCAAGCTTAAAGTTTAGCAGACTCCCTATAGAAAAGCTGAAGAACAGAAGGGTTGTTACACCTAAGATGCTGTCTATTCAGGAAGTAGCATATCCTCTCAATTACCTGCTTTTATCTTGGGTATAGCTACAGTACCTCACAAAGTGGTGACAGTAAAGGAAAAGTGGATTTTAAAGGAGTACACTATACAGCAGTGCCTCATGGCAATATATTTTAAGTTGGCATTAACACTGACAAAAAATATTTCATGAAGCTATCATGCTAAACTGTATGCTAATATCTAGCAAAATGTTCACATAATAAGCAGTTGAGAGTTAACAATATATACTCATCCAACATGTGGTCTAGCAGCTCATTTTGACATCTTTGAGCAGCTGTGTTTAATACATAAATTACATATATTGGCCAGCTATCAACAAAACTCTCAGCCCAATTACATCTCAACAAACATGGAAAAGACCTGAAACTATTTAGAAAATGGAAGACAGATTTTCAGGCACAGTGTCATGCTGGAACAGGTTTTGTCTTGTTACTACCAGTGAAGGGGCATTTTAAAACTAGAGCATAAAAAGACATTACAGATATTTGTATGCTGCCAACTTTGTAGCAACAATCTGAAGGCTACAAACAGTTTTTGCAATAGAATAACAATAGAATTGCACTAGAATTATGATAAATAGGGTCTATTCATCATAACACACTGTCTGCACCTACATGCCTTTGTTTGCAGCAAATTATTAATTTAATTACAATTATTTACTATAAGACAAGACCATGGCAACAATGGGATATTTTTTTATCTATCCCAATATAGCAGTAAAAAGCATGGTCCTAGCAACCCTGTCAGTAGCCATCCTGTGCACGCTGCCTTCTCTGTGCATTGATCAGCATAGTTTTTGTTCCAAAGGGGCCTCTATTAGTGCTGGATGAAGTTCCCATTTCTGACCAGTACATACAACTATCACATGTTGTGCAATAACAATTGTAGCATCTAGTTATTTTAATTTCAATAAATCTGGCCCGAATATACATGAATGAATAAACAAAGTAATTAATCATTTTACAAATTCATTATTTTGACCAAATTTGCAATAACCTTGGTGTTATAGTTAGACTGCCGTTACAAAATGAATGAGCCTGGCTAAGAAGAGGGAGCATAAAAAGTTTTTTGCTGTCTTTCACACCCATGCACACACTCCCACTCAGTGCAGACAGTGTATCTACAACATACAGAACTATTTCTGTTGAAAGTCATATTGTAAAAATTGTGAGAGGGACAGTAGGTTTATGGAGCGGAAAATGTCTGTTCTAACCGATTACAACTTTTTTCCAAGCAAGGGCTTTTATTGATTTTTTTATTACTATTATTATTAATTTAGACATTGAGACCTGACCATCTTTTCTTTATATTTTCTTATCTATTTTTTTTCTGTGACATTTGGAAAGCAAGTAAAGTTTTGTTCATCAGGTTTTTGTTCAGGTCAACTTTTTCTTATACTCTTTTAACCTGATAATTTGTAAATACTTGAAAAGTATATTGGTTCTTTCCAAATTATTCTGATCAGATACCAGCAACTGAGTTGTTTCAAACTATCTTTGCCCTTTGGTAAAATATTTTATGCCCCTTATCAAACTCAAATGCACTCAAATGCATTATTTGCTGTATTTTTGGAACTGTTTCTATTTATCAGCATTTGCCAGGTGGTCTAACAGGCTGACCAGCTTTGTGTGTATTTTGGAAGCTAACAGCTGGATTTCTTAGCAGAGCAGTCATTTAAAAAGAATATTCGAAGTCCATGGTTAATGCAGGTGGTAATGGTTGTTTTTTACTTTTATTGACGTGTATTTTTGACCACGTAACAATTAATTAGATATGTGTAAAGGGACAAATATGATAAAAAAATAACATACTGATTGCTAGAAGTTCATATATGATTAGGATGAAAAATAGCCTTTTGGCTAATTCTGGTGCATTTACAGTAATGTTAATAAATGTACACTGTCCCTGTCAAATAAATAAATAAATAAGTTTTAACTGCTACTATCATTAAATGGTACATTTTGGTACATTGATATAAATCCAATCCAATATCCTACAAAAAAAAAACAAGTGATATAATTTTATTTTAGTTTATTTTAGTTTTATGTTTTATGATTTGCATTGAGAAGTAACGGTAGCAATATCATAGGTTGCTTTGTATATTTGGTATAGTGACTGTATAACTACTGTACATTAGCTTTAGTTGCGCAATCCAGCATACATTGGGTTTACTATGGTTCAGAAAAGGTCTGTCACACAACTTAACACATTCAACACAGTTCTTCAGTCAAAAAGTTCATATTTCACACTAACCAGTCAAACTACTTTATAATTGGCACACTTAATAATTATACTATAGTATTGTTCATATTACACACAAACCTCAATGAATCAAACTTGTTCATATTACACATACCAATTAATCATATTAGCTCTTTAAAAAAAATACATTGTTAGCCTAGTTCATGTTACAGACAATTGGATATACCACACACGAATTACTGAAACTAGTTATTTACCTGCCACATGAAACAACACTATTTAACACAATTCTTAGTTTAATAAGCTTATTTATACAAATAAAGCATGTATGAAATTGATTTAAATTTGAATGATCATGTTTTGATAGCTTTATTCAGCTATTGTTAAAATGGCAGTTACAAATTCGTTTTGTTTTTTGGAAATAGTAAAAAAAAAAATGATGTAATATATACACAGTGAAACCTCGATACTCACAGGCAAGAAACAAAAAATTGTGAGGTTTTGAGTCTCTCCTTTTGATAATTCCTTTTTAAAGGGTAATTGTACACATACTGTACTGTAAACTCAACAAAAATTGTTAATTACTTGTCATAAATGTATTATTTACTACTTTCAATGAATAATGCAATAGGTTTTTTTTTAATGTAATTTATTTGTACAAACTCTGTTTTAAAATGTTACTCCGAACTTTCGAGCCACTCGCCGCTTCTCATGAACTATCAGATTTTCAAGAGTAACACTTAATCTGGTTCGAAATAAAAAGTCGCAAACTATCGAGGTTGCGAGTGTCAAGGTTGCGAGTATCGAGGTTCCACTGTATATATAATATTTCAGTTTTAATTTTAATCATGTATGGGAAGGAGACTATGTCTGCTAACAGGCTAAAAGCTTGACTAATATAATGGAACATACCAATGGTTGCTAAACAGGGACTGAGTGAATAAGATTTGGGTTTGTGATTAGACTAAACAGTCCAGATGTGTAAATGAATGCATGTTAATGTATAACCCTGTGTCTGCATGTAAATGTGTGTCTACCTTCCATTTGAGGCCACTGGCTTTATCGATGTTGCGGTCCCGCTCCTTTTCCAGCTTGTAAATTATTTTGCATTGCTTTTGCGCTTCCTGTTTGCAGTTGAGTATTTCCTGTTCCAAAACAATCTTCGATTGCTGTTCCAGCTTGACCAAGTCTATTTGTTTCTCGGTGGCCTTTTCCGCCTTGATCAAATTCTAAACACACATACAAAAAAGTACTTATTTACTTTCAGTGCTGTCATTTTAAATGAGTGAGTGGTTAAAAAATAAAGAATTTATTTTTGTCCCTGATTCTTTAGTGTATAGTGGATGAAAGAAGGTAAACTCAGATGTACCACGAGTTTCAGAAATGCAGGTTTACACAACAACATGTATTTATTGCGTGCATGTGCATGTGGGGGGAAAAAGGCAGCGTAAAGTCCAATTAAATATGAAAGGGTACTTATCTTCATATCAATAATAATACTGCAATATTGTGGAGATCTGCAGTGCAGTAGACTTTGTGAAAATTTATATTTGTATCACTCTCAGAACTTTTGGCCAGTGGTATAATATATAATATTTAAATATTAAAATGTATATGGTATATCCTATCAAACTGTGTTTGCTCAAGTTGGGGATTAGAAGTTCATGCACTTCTCCCGCTCCAACACATTTACACACACACTTACCTTAATCAGCATTTCTTTTTCCCGGTTCAAGCCGTTTATTTTCTTCTTGTAGTTTTCTGTCTCTATTTTATTCATCTCCATTTCTGAGGAAAAAAGTGCCTGTTTCAGGATCAATAAGTATTTTGCATTGATATTTATGTCCGAAGGAATATTTTAAGTAAAACCAAGGATACATTTAACTTCAAGTCATTCTCTATAGTAACTTACAGACGGACAATACATTACACTTAAGACATCCGTTTATGTTCAAATGATACATTAACAAATGAGCAATGTCATTCATGCTTGTGCGAGGCAGGTGCTTAAGTGAATTTTCTTGGTGACCCGCTGAGATTATTGAATTTAGTCAAATTATCTTAAATAGAGCTCTTTGGGCGAAGGAGTTTGTTATTATTTATAAGTGGCTTTAATGTTACTTATTTACACTATATAAGATACAAGTATGCTGAACCCTTTTGCACTTTAAGCTTGAAATATGAAAATGTAAAGTAATATAGAGGGTACTCGGAAGCCAAACGATACTTGATTACGTAATATTAAAGCAAGAATTCATTAAAGCTTTCTACAGGCGTATTTATTGATTGCCTCAATCAACTGTTAACAGGTTTTCTGTTCTTTTTCTCTGTACCAGGGAAAAGTGTCCATTCATAATCCTCCAATATTTGGTATGTAATTACATACATTGACTCAGAATAAGGCCCAGTTATTAAATTCTGTAAAGCTGAATGGAGATGGACCATAGAGGTATTAGTTGAAGTGAATAACTAAGGTCTGATTATAAATCTATTGTAGGGTTGCACGATTGGAAAAAATTGTATGTTGTGATTATTGTGGTCAATATTGCGATATGCGAGTGCGATAAAATTAATGGTATCATGAGTTCACTTGATTGGTTATCAAGGAAATTGCACACAGATTAGTGTCAATGCTGCAATCAGTAATTGTAAAAAAGAAAATTAAAATAAAATAGCATTTGCATTAATGAAAATAATGTACAGCTGAATTAAAAAAATAAATAAATAAAACATATATATATATACACATATTTGAGAGAGAGAGAGAGAGAGAGAGAGAGAGAGAGCTACCAGGCAGAGCTGACTGCATGTATGGGGATGTGTGTGGGAAAGCGAAGGTTCCCAGGTGAAGGCGCGCTAATATGCAAGTGTGCGCGGGTTACACGTTGGCATCAAGGAAAGATGTGCATAACCGTGAGTGGGGGTGTGTCCAGTCATGAGTACGAGGACAGGAAAGCAGTGGGGCAAAAGTAAATAAAAAATACCGTATTTTCCGGACTATAAGCCCACGTTTTGTACCCCGTGGCTTAAACAACGACTAATTTATGGATTTTTCCGGGGTTCTTCCCCAGTTTCACAAACTTTAAGAAAAAAAACTGAGCTCCATAACATTAGACCAATGAAATTGCCGAACAGGTTAAGGTGAACCAATGAAACTCTTTATATTAAATCAGATGCGCTCCCACTGAATCGGGCTGCACCACATCATAAATATGGATGATGTTCCTCTGACGTCTGACCTGCCACTCACTCGGACTGTCTACAGGAAATGTGAAGTATTCATCATGCTAAAAACAACCGGCCATGAAAACACGCACTTTACCTGTGTTCTGAGCTGCACGGCATCGGGAGAAAAGCTTCACCGATGGTGATTTTTAAACGCATGACGATGACAAAAGATAAACTCTCGAGAGAAATTGTTGTAAAAGGAAAGAGGAAGACAGTGAACAATGACTTTTTTGGTAGGCTACTGTTTAGATACAAGCCGTGTAACAGACCCTGTCTTTCGTTAAAGCCTGTGTAAAGTTCATTAGTTTTAATATAGACACCTGCGGCTTATAGACAGGTTTATCTGTTTAAAATAAAAATCTTTGTAAAATTCATATTTGGGTGCTCTGTCTGTTGAACCATCGCCTGTTATCTCTTTCTTCCAACCAGGAACCACTGAGATCTGTTACAGATTTGCCACATGATATAGGAAATTTAACTTTAAAATCTTGCACAGTTCCTCTCTCTGCTCAGTGATGGTGATCCTAAAGCTAAAATATTACCATATAACAGAGTTTACAGCGTTTTTTCAAAAACAATTTCAGTGTCGGGCTACACACCTGTTCTCTGCGCTACACACTGGAAAGTCACGTGACCACACACACACACACACACATCAACTGCCTAAACTATGACTATCTGGTCTTTTTTTGTTTTGGTTTGAAACTATGTGTCCACACATGCACTTATTTATATAATTAAATCATAACATTTGCCTTCATATAATCCCACAAGCTGACATCAGGATTGTGATACCATGGGCGTAAATCCCGGGGTGGAAGGAGGGGACATGTCCCCCCCATTCGAGGATTGTTTCCCCCCCAAAAAAAATAAAATATTAAAAAAATATCGCACTCTCTTTTGTAAAAAAATATATGTATGTATACCTAAATAATTGTGTAAGTAGAAAAAAAATACATTTAGAAACAGTTTTGTTTCCCCCCTCCTCTTCCTCAAAGTGGTTCGACCCACTGCCTAGTTCCCAGTTTATCTCACCTTCTCTACACACACGAGTCAGGTGTGTGTCTGTGGCTCAATTAATGTATAACTCCATTAACTAGAGAATTTTATTCACTTTAAATAAAGCGATTTTCTTTATAGTAGTGGATGCAGACTCATTCATAAATTAGTTGCGGCAAAAATGCTGATTAGCGATGTAATTTTCCATGAATCTGCTATATTAGAGATTAAAATATGACTTATCTAGTGAACGTTAGTTTGTTTACAATAGCGTGTAGCAAAGTGCACAATTAGCATATTGTTTATCTGTGCATTTACTAAATGAGCACTGTGCTACGTCCAAACTGACCCCACTGTTGTTGTTTTTTTTGTATAATTAATTTCTATTCTGTTCTTAAATTTCTTAATTAATTTTAAATAAAATTTTAAACCTTTTTTTAATCTCTTGTTTTGCTTTGTCATTGAACCTGGGAAAAACTTTAAAAATAACCATAATGACACATGTCTCTATGCTACAATAATAATGCTAAAAAGTTTTTCACTGTGAGGACACTGTGTCTTTATAAGTACATGTTGACTGTATTATTTGTGTCCCCTTCAAAAATTCCTCATGTCCCCCCTACTGTTCAATGAGATTTACTCCTTATGTGTGATACAATTAATCGTGCAGCACTAATTTGTGAAACATTTTTCCATAAGAGTGAAGGTTACTATAATAGAAAAATATATATGATTAAATGTATATGAAATAGAAATATATAAATAATAGGAGTAAATGTAAAATGGAATATTCAAAAGCACATATGACATTTGTGTCAAGTGTCCACAAACTGTTATTATGTATGTCTTATTCTTTCTCCTTCCTCTCAATATTTCCCTCTTTTCCCTCTTTTGCTCATGTGGGTAAAGAAGGATGTTTAAAATCTACGATTCGAGAATCCAGGCACATGATGGCCTGTGGGCAGGAGCAAGTTTTCACTTACCACATTTTTATTTATTTAATTTAATTTATTATTTTTTTTATTTTATTATATAGAATCTCCAAAAAAGGGAGATGTGAAAGTGTGTGAAAGAGTGTGTAAGTGTGAAAGAGAAAAGAAAGAGAGCTCAGGTTAACATAAAATGTTAGCCATATAGTTTATAATTAGGGAAATGTCGCAATGTTTGGAGAAACTCACAATGTTTGGAGAAACTCACAATGTTTGGAGAAACTTTATGTTTGGAGAGTGTGAGAGGAGTAACTTATGTGGCACACCGTAACCCCATTATACAACAAATTTTAAACAATCTCTTTCTCTCTGCAATGTTATATGTAACAAAGTGCAACTGTCTGACTGGCATGCAAGCAGCACAAGAACAAATACAAAAAGTAAGTCAATTCTAACCACTTTAGTCGATACTTGGTTTGTTTTTTCTCAAGTTTTCAGATTTATGACAATCACTGAAAATGTCATTCTTCAAAGCAACAGGGAAAAATAGCTTTTAAATAAGGGTTGACCGATCGATTGCCCGCCTGATTAAATCGCCTGTTTTTGCCCTTTTTCTTTTATTAAATTGTCATCGGCCGATTGTGCTCCAAAGTAGGAGGATTATTAGGCAAAATCTGGCACATCAAATTGTGCGTCTACATTCTGCACTTGTGTGAGAGAACATAAATTTCTCATACCAGCAGGTTGCAGTAGTCTGTATTTGGCATCCAAACAGGGAAACCAAAAAAGTTAAAATGACAACATGTGTGTTCCGTTTATTTTTTCGTGTGATCATTGCTAGACTAATTAGCTAATTAGCTGCTCAACATGCAGAATCAGCCAAGAAACAGCTGACGCCATCCAGCCAACCGCACGGAACAAAACTAAAGCCAACCTACACTCAAGTCGACTTAAGTATAACATTTGGAGACAGAATAAGTATAACATTTAGTAAGAGCATGAGTATAACATTTAAAGAGAGAATGAGAATAACGTTTGAGAAGAGAAAGAGTATAATATTTGGAAAAAGAATGAGAATAATATTTGAAGAGAGAATGAGAATAATGTTTTGGAGAAAATTACAATAAAGTTTGGAGAGAGAATAAGTATAACATTTAGAGAGAGAATGAGAATAAAAATTGAAGAGAGAATGAGAATAATGTTTGGAGAGAGAACGAGAACAACACTTTGGACTGTATTGTTAGTAAGCCTTCAACCAGCTGCAGTACAAAAACCTGGTGACAAGTGCACTGATTGTAGAGACTTGTGGTGTTCAATAAATGTTAAATTTAAGCAATTTTCTGTATCATGTCTTATTAATTAAGAATTAGAATTAATAAAATAAGAGGTAAAAAAAAAAATCAGCCCAGAAAATCTATATCATATATCACCCATCGGCTGCCCTGATTGCTAAATTTTTTTCTTTTCCAAACCCAAATGCATCCAAACTCCCAGTTTCACTGATAAGTTCCTCCAGGGGACAATTTAGAAAAGTGTACAAGAGCATACACAAGACAAAATTACAATATGTCTCAAAGAATGACTAAAAATAATGTGAAATCAGAGCAGGTTTAAAGGAGGAGAAACAAAAGCAATGAAGCAAAACAACAAGTGGGAGGTAAAGGATTCGGTGAAGAAGAAAAACTGATGCAATTGTACTGCTTACAGGGGTAAAAAAATAAAAAATAAAAAGAGAAGAAGGAGAGAGAAGTGGGAAGAAGAAGAGACAAGAAAAAGAGAGGTAGAGAGGCAAACATGAAGATTCCTGCATGGAAAAGAATAATGGCAAGTGACAGTTTTGAAAGGATCATGGAGAGAATCTTTGAATTTGATCTGCCTTCTAAGCAGAAATACAGAAAAGGTTTGAGTAAAATGAGAGAGAGAAACAAAATAAAGAAATAGAATTTTTCATTCAGTTTTCTTTTCCTTACTTTTATTTCTCAATGTATATTTTTCCTCACCAAGAAATAAAAGTAAGGAAAAGAAAAGTGAATGAAAAATTGAAGAAACTTTAAAAAGAAAAGAAAAGACAAACAGGAAGAGAAAAAAGCTGGTGAAAGAAAAAAGGGAGGAAGGGAGAACAACAGGGACAGAGAGACAAACACAGTGAAGAAAGAGAACAGAAAAGGTAAAAAAAAAGGAGGAAAAGCAACATAGAAAAACCCAAATGGGAGAAATGATGGTACCACAGAAAAATAAAGCAAAAAGTTGTAAAAAAGAAAGAGAAAAAACAGGCAAGAAAGAATAATTAAATTAAACAGGAAAAAGAGAATATATATATAGATATAGGACAACTGTTTGTTGACAGCCAATGATAAGATTCTTATGTGATTCGTATCATTCATATGCAATCATGCTGGAACAGGTTTTGATCGAATAGTGTAAGTGAATGAAAGACTTCATTTTATCACATCTAACATTTAGGTAACAGTTTGGGAAAGAACCACATATGGCTGGAAAAGTCTAAAATGTACGGTATATACAGTGGAATCCACTTATCTCACTTACCTCAACAACCGTATTAAGTCGACGTTTTTGAAGTGGACCCGCCAAATTCTCGCTTTTTCTAAGCATTTTTTATCGGTTATGTCGCCGAACCCTAATATCTCGAGCACAAGGGGGGAAAAATTTACCATTTAACGTCGGTTCTGTCGGTGCAGCTGCAGAAGAACTCGCAGAAGTGGCGGAAAAATCAAGCCTTACAGCTTCTCTGCTGTTAGTTAGTGCTAGTGTTTGTAGTGTTAGTAGAGGTGCGGCGCGGCTTTGGGAAGAAAAGCGCAGTCGTTGAGAGAGTGCCGGTGGGAAGACACGTACCGGGATACGCATGCGCGATAACAACGACCGCCGTGAACCAACATATACCAACAATAACGGACAGTGAGAGTGTGGAAGTTTAAATAGGAGCTGGTGATGATGCTAAACGAGCACCATATTTGCGCGATTGAAGCCGAGAGCTTCAGAGAAAGCGGCCGAGAAAGCACCTGCTACGCTGAAGGGAGCCAAAGGGGGCGTGGCAGGTGGATTCCTGACAGATAAACATGTACTGTATGTATTTTTATAGCATGCCTTCATCAAACAAATCACGGCAATGCTGTTGTGTAAAAAAAAAAAAAATTCAAAAACACGTGCATGTACATTCTCATTTTTTAACGCACATCATGTACATAAAGAAATTTTAAGCACGTAAATATATTGCCGCCATTTTGATTTTCGTTTATCTGGATCATCGGTTACCTTGATGCTTTTTGGCGACACCCTAGGACATCGACATAACCGGGTTCTACTGTATAGTGAATAAACTAAAAGAAACATAGAAAAACAGGAGGAGCGAGGAAATGCAAAAGCAATTCAGAGATCTGGAGAAATGGAGTAAGAGAAAGAGAAAATCCAGACACAGGCCAAGTGAAAACTGCACAATGCTGAGGTGAGTGTGAGAAGCACAAAATCTACCAGAGGTTGTGACCCAAAGAATAATATAAAACATAGTGGACGTGTGTGTGTGTGTGTGTGTGTGTGTGTGTGTGTGAGAGAGAGATGCCTTGCCTTTCTCCATCCCTGTGATTTGGTTCCTCAGTGTCTCGCTCTGCTGTTTCACATCCAGTTTCTGGTCCTCTATCAGGCGTAGTTTCTTGTGAGTCGTTTCCCTTATCTTAGTAAGGTTAGAAATCTCCTGCTTCATTTGAGTCACCTCCTCTCTCTCCATCTACAAACACAACACACACCACTTAGTATGCATATCAGCGAATGCCCCCTGTAAGTTTCAGAGTTCCAATTTCTGTTCAGACTTTCCTCATTAAGATGCCCCATGGGTTAAAAGTTATATGTTACAAGGATAATTTCTATCTACTTTCTCTGCAAAATCAGTTTGGACCAACCATGGTGTCTATATGTTTTTCCCCCACTAAAACAAAAATAATTATCTGAATGACAAAACATCACGTCATTTAGATGTCAAAGTATTGAGCTATGTTAACCACATGTTTCTCAACCGCTTTCTCTGAAGCTCTCGGCTTCAATCGCGCACATATGGTGCTCGCTTAGCATCATCACCAGCTCCTATTTAAACTTCCACACTCTCACTGTCCGTTATTGTTGGTATATGTTGGTTCACGGCGGTCGTTGTTATCGTGCAAGCGTATCCCGGTACGTGTCTTCCCACCGGCACTCTCTCAACGGCTGCGCTTTTCTTCCCAAAGCCGCGCCGCGCCCCTACTAACACTACGAACACTAGCACTAACTAACAGCAGAGATTCACCAGTATACAATACAACACCTGTAGCAGCTGTAAGCCTTGATTCCGCAAGTTCTTCTGCGGCTGCATCGAGATAACTGACGTTAAATGGCAAATTTTTTCGGCATAACCGATAAAAATGAGAATTTGGCAGTTTCACTTCAAAAACGTCGACTTAATAGGGTTGTCGAGGTAACCGAGGCCGAGATAAGCGGATTCCAATGTAATTACCAAGCTCATTTAAAATATATTTTTTCTTTTAAAACATTTATTTCGTATTTATTATTATACTCTTACTAAAGACAACCTTTTAGCTGTTTTGTCTGCAATATTAATATATAGATAACGGGTGCACTGCTACTTATCTCAGTTTCCATAATTAAAGACAGAAAAGCACAGCCGAGGGTGAAACCGTAACACAAATTTCCGGCAATGCATTAAACTTTAAATTGAGTTTTCCCCATACTGCTAAACAAACGAACAATGTCTGTCTGGTCTGTTACTTTTATAAGTATACACTGATCAGCCATAGCACTGAAATAATAACTTTCATGATCTCATTACAATGACACCTATCAGGGGGATATTTTATATAAGTGATTAATCCATTTTTTAAAGTTAATGTGTTGGTAACAAGAAAAGTGGACAAGTGTAAGAATCTAAACAACTTGTTTAAGAGGTCAAATTGTATTGGCTAGAAAAATGTGTTAGAGCATCTTTAAAATGGTTGGTTGACATGCTGTCCCCTGTCTAGTGTTAGATCCATGCGGTTATAGGTATAAAAGAATTATAGTTTATATATTAAAGTATTATAAGTTAAAAGTTTTTTAAGATTATAAAAAGATATATAACACAGAGCACCTACAATTACTCAATGCTGATTGGTCAGATTAGCTCTCTGTGCTTTGTAGAAAGACAAACCTTTTATGAATATTTACATCTCATAATGTTAAGAACACTAAACTGGCAGCTCTTATCATCTGCACTTCCACTGTACATCTTTTTTCCCTTTCTTTTTATGTCTTAGATTTTCCCTTAATGGCTACGTGGCATGCTTGAGCCAGGCATAAATAGGAAAAAGCAACAATGCATAATATTTTCCTATAGAGAAGCAGTACAGAGAAATGGAGCTTGCTTAGACTTGCGTGGTGTCGTATGTGCTTTTGCAGTGCCCCCTTGTGGTACATAACAGCTTTCAACGCTTGATTTACTTTTTTTTTTTTTAACTGGATGAATTCCTAGAAATATTGAAATATTGATATCTAGATGAGAGGCTTTTTTGAGAAGGCTGTGTGCCTTCTCTTAAATTTTGTACTCAAGGTTAAAGGGGTTAAGAAAATAGAAATCTCCACTGTGTGTGTGTGTGTGTGTGTGTGTGTGTGTGTGTGTGTGTTTGTCATGCTTTTATATCCTGTCAAATGTCTCCCTAGAAATATCTAACCATTTTAAGTTTATATTAACATTAGGCTGGTCCCTATAAGGAAAAGGTGCCAAAATGTTCTCTTTTGGTGTGTGTGTGTGTGTGTGTGTGTGTGTGTGTGTGTGTGTGTGTGTGTGTGTGTGTGTGTGTGTGTGTGTGGAGAGAGAGAGAGAGAGAGAGAGAGAGAGAGAGAGAGTGTGTAAGTATGTGCTTGCGTGTGAGAGAGAGAGAGAGAGAGAGAGAGAGAGAGAGAGAGAGAGTGTGTAAGTATGTGCTTGCGTGTGTGTGTTTAATTGACTATAACTCTTCCAGCAATAATACACAGAGTCATCAGTGATATTTGACCCTAAACAAAATAGCTAACAATAAAATCATGAAAACACGTTTGTGCTCTGCCCTAAAGTTACCTCCCCCCTACGGGTTTAATATGATACACTGCAGCCCACAGCACCAATGTAAAGGAACATCACAGTATATGGTCTTCAGAAACATTAACACTTTACAGTTTTTGCATTTTTTTAGTATTTAGTATTTATAGTAGATTTGTTAGTATTTTCGTATTCTATGCCAGTGGTTCTTACACTGGGGTCTGTGAAGCATAGCTAAGGGGCGCTGTAATTTTTATTTATTTAAAAAAAAAATGTTTACTTTTTGTTTGGCTACAGTAGTAATATTAGTAAATAATAATGCTTGGAGAGAAGCTCATCTCTCTCATCTGTCAACTGTTTCTTGAGTTCTTAGATTACAGGTTCTTCTAAATTCTAAAGTCACCATATACAGTATATACTGTAGGGGGAAATTAACACTTTTTAGCTAAATGTATTTTACATTTTACAGCATTTGGCAGGTGACTTTAGTGTGACTCACACTAAGTGCCCCTCGCAGATGAGGCTTTAAATGCAGGAGTGGCTGCTTGGTTGTACTTAGTAGTTAGTGGACTTTGGTTCCAGAGGTTGTGAGTTCAAATCCCAGCCACACCAAGCTGCCATTTCTGTGCCCCTGAGCAAAGCTTTTGACCCTGTGGATGCTCAGTTGTATGCATGCGATAAACGTAATGTCACTCTGGATAAGTGCATCTGCCAAATGCGTAATTGTGTTATGATATGAACTCACAACTTTCTAATCAGAACACTACCATTTTCCCTGCACGTTAACACTTTAAATATTAACTCTTAGTATATGTTATGAATATTTTTGCAGAAATCTTGAAAAAAAAAAAAATTTGACAAAATTGAAAAAAGTCATTCTCATGGCTGAAATGAGAAGGTTGTGATGGGCTTTAACAAGAAACCTGAGACTTTTGGCTAATGTTTTTTGGCAGGAACATCACATATCACACTGTTGTATATAGTAAAGATGACTCTGTGTGTGTAAAGTGTTCAAGTGTTATTATTCCCTTAAACACCTTGAATTATTTGACTAAAAATCCGAATCATATTCATGTATACTGATAGTTAGAATATATGGTATAGAATAGTTGTGTGAAAAATAAAAATGTGTGAGAATGACTGTTCCAAGCAAGTGAATGTAGAAAATCCCGGCTAAATCTCAAATTTATTATATGGGCATGAATGACTGTGTAGAAGAGACTTGTGAATTATATATGGATGTCTGTATATGTCCATGTATATGCAAATAAGAGGTTTGTGTGTTTGTGTGTGAGTTAATACATGTGTGTACCTTTAGTTCAGAGACTCGTTGGTTATTGTTGTAGGTGAGCTGCTCTAAACTGAGTGTGTTCTGTTCGTTCTCCCGTTGAAGTTTAGTGTTGCGCACTTGCAGCTGCTCCAGCTCCTTAGAGACTCTCTCGTTCAGAATCTGTCAAACACACACGCCACCACAAATTAAATACAGGGCTCAGTGGGACAGGCACGTGGGTGTGTGTGTGTGTGTGTGTGTGTGTGTGTGTGTGTGTTTGTGTGTGTGTGTGTGTGTGTGAAGAATGTGTCAACATTTCTTAAATAATTTTTTTGTGTCTATGTGGAAGGGGAGTCTGGGAACACTGTAAGTCTGTAAGTGGTGTGTGTGTGTGTGTGTGTGTGTGTGTGTGTGTGTGTGTGTGTGTGTGTGTGTGTGTGTGTGTGTGTGTGTGTGTGTGTGTGTGTGTGTGAAGAATGTGTCAACATTTCTGAAATAATTTTTTTGTGTCTATGTGGAAGGGGAGTGTGGAAACATTTCTGTAAGTGGTGTGTGTGTATGTGTGTGTGTGTATGTGTG
>MU551695.1:2710650-2735092 GCA_024362625.1 Silurus asotus | reverse complement strand
GTGTGTGTGTGTGTGTGTGTGTGTGTGTGTGTGTGTGTGTGTGTGTGTGTGTGTGTGTGTGTGTGTGCATAGATTGGTATTTAATACTTCAGGAGGACCAAAAAGGACTACATTTATTCATAATAATAGTGTCAGATCCTTTAGTACAATTAATAGTCACTACTATACATTGTTTTACTTATCATTTGTAAAAAAAATCACATGAAACGAGCGAGCAGTAATGAAAGCATTCTAATCTGGACTGTACCTTTTGCTCATGAAGATTCTGTTCTAGCCTCTGCTGCTCCTCACTACCACGCTGACATTTTCCACTCAGTGTTTTAATTTCCAATTGCTGGGCTTCAGCATCTGCCCGAAGCTGTTTCAACTCCTTCTCCAGTTTCTCTTTCATACGCCTCTCCCTCGAGCAATCATTCTGAAGCACCTGGATGTCCTGCTGTAGCTGTAATGAAGAATATGAACTGCTGTTAGATTATTGTTTTGAATAAAATAATCGTATTTTATTGTTGGATGGTAAAATATCCGATTCACAGTAACATGTAAAAGGCAACCTGTTGAACATCTTGAGTGAAATAATGCATAGAAAATGCGTGATGAAATGGTGTGCTGACTATGTTGTTACTGTAAATTACAATGTGTACATACATTTCACTCTTTAATAAATAATATATATATATTTATATATTTATACACACACCGACCGGTGAATAAATAAGACTGATTGTCTCTTCATCATGTCACCTGTTAGTGGGTGGAGTATATTGGGCGACAAGTAAACATTTTGTCCTCAAAATTGACGTGTTAGAAGCAGAAAAAATGGGCAAGTGTGAGGATTTTAGCGAGTTTGACATGAGTCAAATTGTATTGGTTTGTTCTTAGTCTGCAGTGGTCAGTATCTATCAAAAGTAGTCCAAGGAGGGAACAGTGGTAAACCAGCAACAGGGTCATGGGCGGCTAAGGCCTATTGATGCATGTGGGGAGCGAAGGCAGGCCCGTGTGGTTTAATTCAACAGATGAGCTATTTTATATGTTTTATCTTTTATAGCACTCTTTCAGCACAACTCCACACACTCCATCTCTGCTTTTCATCACATTACATGAAATACTGACATGAGAGCTATTTTATGTTATTACATTTAGCCCAAAACGATGATGTTTCTGAGCAAATGCTTTACTTCAACTATCAATTATCAATGACATTATCAAAATACTGACATATTCTCAGGTATTTGATTCGAAACTGTGCAGCAAGCCATGAAAACAAAAGCATGTCACTGAAATTGAGGCTAAAGTGTAAGATCCCTGACTTTTTACTGATGCTCATACAAGTTTCGCTTTTCACAAACATTCGTCTAATCTGAAATCTAACACCGGTATCCTGTGACCAGTCACACCATGCATCCAATCAATTCTACCCTAGTCTTGTGCTTGGTAAACAAAACAGAAATACCAAAAGTACTTTTTCCTCACCACCAGCCTACCGACAAGGGAGTCATATCTCTCCATAATGCCTAGACCAAGTGTTTCATTTGCAAGTTTGTCTTTATTGGTTGAAAAAGATTTAAAAAGTTTAAAAAGATATGTGGCAAATAAAATCTACTTTCTGAATTATTGCTTTGGATTGAAACTGAATTACCGAACATACTGTACGCATATGCATATACAGTATACTCATCAGGAAGCCTTTAATCCATACATCTGCTTGGACATGCTCACAAGCAGGCTGAGGGCCCAACAGTGGCAGGGTAATGGTACTGGGATTTGAAATCATCTTTCGATCTTCAATGTCTACTAAACTATCAATTCTCCAATTTTCATTCATAATAGTCTCACAGAGTGTGGCAGTTTTACAAGTAGAAATGCCTTCGTTATTAGAAAGGCCATGTTTCACAACTGTGGTGAGCAGAAAAACATTTCAAAATCAAATCGCTACAACAGAGGAGGACTTTTAGCCAAGAGCAAGGATTCATCCAAAATTGGACATGTTTCAATTTCAAAATACAACATACAAATAAGGAGTTTTGCTTTGCTGATTGTTTGAGTTCCATCACTGTTACATAATTATTTATTAAGCAACTAATTGGAAAAGAATAAGAAATGTATATCTGGGTTTACCAATGGTTTGTAGGACTTTAGGATACCTGAAAGATGGTGTCCTGGGCCTTCTTGATCCCCTCCTCAGCCTCATTTTGCTTGGTTGTGGCCTTTTCCAAATCTTCTCGAAAAATCACCTGCTTGGAGAAAAGCTCATCTCTCTCATCTGTCAACTGTTTCTTGAGTTTCAATAGTTCACCCACACTGCAAAACAATAGCCCATTTGAAGGGGGTTTTAGCACAGGTGAAGCTTTAATTAGAAATTAGATGACAGTCAGATGACATGCTGCACTGTGTTCTCAGTAAGTTGTGTACACGCTGTTTACATGAGCACGACTGTAGTCCATTTAACAGTTCCAGGCTTCCACGCATACAGTAAAATGTAAATGATTACACTAATAAACAGCTTTCTTAACCTCAGCCATATTAGTGCTGAGCTCAGTCCACTTGTGATTGATATCAGTACTACATCTGAATTGAGCCTAATCCAGTTTATAGATTGAATGTTAAAATAGCATATCTTGTATCATATTATATTTCAGAGCATGGTGTTGTTATGAGGTTTATTTATTATCTACAAAAACAAAAGGTTTAACGAATGCAGAGCAGAATTTTTAGCTTTCGCCCAACTCTTTAGACTATGCACACTCACCTCTGAACATCAGCTGCTGATAAAAGAGCTCCTTGCTTGACAGCTGCCTTGAGATTCTCTAGTTTCTTTTGTAGATCTTTATTTGTCTCTTGAGCTGCCTTCTCCTTTTCATGAGCCGCATCCACCATTTCCCAAGCCTTCTCGATTTCCTAAGAAACAAATACATGTTAAAGCTCACATATAAATAATACGAAAAATAAATAAATGGTTACACTACGCATGCAAGCTGAGCTGAGATGCAGAGGAACACATAAAAAAATTCATTTTTATGTGTATTTTCTGGCAACACATTTCCCAAGCCTTCTCGATTTCCTAAGAAACAAATACATGTTAAAGCTCACATATAAATAATACGAAAAATAAATAAATGGTTACACTACGCATGCAAGCTGAGCTGAGATGCAGAGGAACACATAAAAAAATTCATTTTCATGTGTATTTTCTGGCAACAGAGTTTTGTCAACTAGATTACCATTAAATTATCAAGGACTGTCAATGACATCACTAAATGCATAACGATATAAACACTTTAATATCTCGTTCAATATGATGTACATGAAAATTTCCAAGTGTATTCCTATCCTTTTTACCGTCATAATAAGCTTCTCATACAGCCTAATGAGCTCATAATGCTAGGTCATGCTGTTTGGTGGGAGGATGCTATAACATGGATTTATTTATACTCTTAATCTCTGTGCATCTGGGATTAAAGCTTCAGTCATATTCTGTCCTTTTCATACCTAATTAATTTTCTTGCTTATACAATACCTTTTTTTGGAACATAATAGTGGTCTGGTCTTTGTGAGACTGCTTGAGTGCTGCTTCTACTTTAACAGAATTGGATTTTATCTCTGCATTAAGCTCTCGGCATTTTGTCATCAGCCTCTTCTCCTTCTCCTCTGACTTCTTCAGGGCTGTCATTAAATTTGAATATTTCACATGGAAATTATCCAGGGTCTTCTCTCCTGTCATTTTATTTAACACTTCCTGGAATTCCTTCTCAACTGTTTCATATGGGCTCTCTTCCATTGCAAGCTTCTGGACTTTTTCCTACAATCAAAGCACATAAAAAAGTGCAAATTAGTTTTCTGTATATATGAAAGCAGAAACACTGTATAGTCCTGTAACAGTGATGCAGTAAGAGGAATTTGCTGTAAGTAAAACCTATAAATGATAATGGTTAAAAAACTAATTCAGCATAAGATGACTTGCCTTTTTATATTTGTTTTGTGAGGCTCTGGAATATAATAAAAATATAAAAAAAACATAACAAAAGGTTTTGTAAATATTGAGATATAAAATTACAAAATTGGCTCAGTCACACTAGTGAGACAGAGAGATAATTCTATACCACTGAACCCTAAACAAAAAAAAAAATGTGTTGAACCAAATGTCATTAAAAATAGGTTTTGGGTTTATGATCAGCCGAAAGCTTTGACCTCTTGGAAATATCATCCCAATATTTAATATTTACATTTATCCTAGTTTATAATAGCCAAAAGCTTATTATAAAAGCCTATTACTGGAATGGCAAGAACAAATCATTTCGCATTGCTGTTAACAAGTGGCACTTGTCAATCACATGTTCCAGTATTTCTTTTTCTTTTGTATTTATACACTGTAATGTATATACATTTATTATGTCTACATTTTTATGTATATATTTGCACATTTCTTTTTCTTTGCTACTCTAACACAGATATTTCCCACCTAAAAATTGTGTGATTTAATATAAATTGTGTGATTTCTATGTTTAAAATATAAGCATATTTTATAATATAAAAAGCATTAACAAACAAAAGCTGAAAATCAAAACATTCTAATTTTTTTTTATCATAAAACCAAATGTCCATAGTTTAACCAAACACGTTTTAAAAATATTTCATCTTTAATAGTTTCAGAGTGGATTTATGTTTTTATTTTTTATTTTTTTTTATTACTTTTTGTATTCTTTTAAAGTAAACAGTAGTAAATGAGACAAAAATACAAATAATTGTTTGTTGATTACTGGTTTGTTTCTGGGGCAGCAGATCATATTCATTACAATGTAATTGGATGAAATTCTTGCTTGGTCATTGTTTTAAGAATAAATAATTTTCAAATAAACGTGATTCATTTCAAAAGCAATTCATAATATGATTTAAATCCATGTCATGACTAGTTTATCTGTCTATCTGGCTTTAGGTTAGCTTAGTTATGGTTTATATCTTAACTACAAATGTTTGGTCAAAAAATGTGCAAAAATGAAACAAATGTATTCCTAAGTCCTCTATTTGTTCATTGTGCTGCAGTGAATTGTGTGGAAAAAAGCTAGAAGGAGAAATTGTGCTGGCTGCTTCATTATAATGTTTCTATAAAACTATTTTTATGTCCGGCCTATTACTTTGCTCATCTCTAAGGATGCAAGATCACATCCTAGATACAAACAGTTAACTTGTTTTGAATTAAAGGTACAGTACTGTGCAAAAGTTTAAGGAAGGTCTGAAGAAATGCTGTAAAATAAGCATGTTTTAGAAATATATACATTTTATTTGTTTTTTTGTTTTTTTTAATCTTTATCTTACAATATCAGTATCTAAATCAATTCAGTATATGCTGTGACCACCAAACCAATTATACCAAGCTAATGATCATCAGTTTCATATTAAAGTTGAAACAGTCATTAGCTGAAAATAAAACAGCTGTGTAGGAAGATTAAACTGGGTAAGGAGCCAAACTCTGCTATTACATTGAGTTTGTGAAAGACAGTTTCATGTCAAAGGTCATACACCATGGCAAAACAGCAACAAGACACAATGTAGATATACTGCATCAACAAGGCCTCTTCCAGGAAAGGACTTCAAAACAGAATAATGTTTAAAGATGTGTGTTTCAAGCTATTTACTGGATTAGGCCAGGCCTAATCACGCACACCTGAAGCTCCACCCCGCTTCTATATAAGCTCTTCATTCACTCCCACTCCCCGTTCGTTATTGAATGTGTTAGATGCTACATACTGCTGCATGGTTTCACAGTTGCATGCAGTACTTTACGGGTTCCGTTCCGTTCCGTTCCGTTCGGACTCTACCATCCGGTACCGGCTGTTTCTCCTCCCTGTGCATTTCGGATCAGCTATGCTTCTCCCCGTGCGCACCTCGGACTCTCAAGGACTTGAGTGTGAGTGCGTGTGTGTGTTTGTGTGAGTGCGTGTGTGCTTGGGTGCTTGTGTTTATCTCTCTCCCTCACTCTGGTCAATAAAACCTGAGCGAGCTGTACTCCCGTTTCACTCGCACCCTGACAGAATAACGAACCTCCTGAAAGGGATTAAAAAAATAAAATAAAAAAATTATCAGGTTGCTGTCTGGAAGTGACGGCCAAGCTCCACCTCTGGAAACACCCAAAAGTACGCAGCCGTTTCATCCTCGGCAGCTCGGGAACGTGCAAGCACGGCCGCGCCACACCCCCCTGCAAGTCTTATGGAATTCCTGGCTCGCTTTCCTGGCGATATGGCGGAGTGGAGCGTTTTTGTATGGAGCGTGGGTAAATATACATTAGTTTCTATCCCTCCTCTTACACCACCGAAACAGCTAAAATCAGGCTCCATATCTCCCTTTTGACTGGAGACTCTCTCTCTCTCTCTCTCGCCAGTAAGCTGTGGAGCGCATTCAGAGGGGATTTCCGCTCATGTACTCATTTCATTGAGCTTCGTATCTGCTTTGCAACCCTTTTGATTCTGAGCAGGCTCCACCCCAGGGTTTCCAGGAGGACATTTTTCTGAGCTCCGTTCCGCTCCAGAGTCCTGAAGAGAGCTCGGCTCTGTCCCAGGACCTCTGGGAGAGCTCGGCTCCGTCCCGGGACCTCCGGGAGAGCTCAGCTCCGTCCCAGGACCTCCGGGAAAGCTCGGCTCGGTCCCAGGTCCTCTGGGAGAGCTCAGCTCTGTTCCAGGACCTCTGGGAGAGCTCGGCTCCATCCCAGGTCCTCTGGGAGAGCTCAGCTCTGTTCCAGGACCTCCAGGAGAGCTCAGCTCCGCTCCAGGTCTCCGCAGAAAGCTCCTCTCTGTCCCAGAGCGTCTCCAAGAGCCCCTTTCAGCTCCAGCATGTCTCCGAGACCTTCAGGAGATCCTTACCCTGCTCCAGGACCTCCAAGAGAGCACAGCTCCTCTCCAGTGTGTCCCCGAGAGCAGCTCTCCGCTCCAGGGTTTCCGGGAAAGCTCCTTTCCGCTCCAGGGTTTCCGGTAGAGCTCCTTTCCACTCCAGGGTTTCCGGTAGAGCTCCTTTCCGCTCCAGTGTTTCCAGAACAGCTTCGTTCTGCTCCAGTGTGTCCATAAGAGCCCAGCTTAGCCATGAGAAGGACTCCATGCTGCCGCCTGGCCGGGAAAGGGAACTTCGTGCCACCGCCCGCCCACAAGAAGGAGGCCATATCACCTCACGGTTGCATGGCAACCCACAGCTCCTCCGATGGCGGCGTCTCTCCCCTGAGCTTCCCTGTTGGTGACGACTCGCCCCAGAGCTCCTCCTTCGGTGACGCCACACCCCAGGGCTCCTCCTTTGGCGATGTTTCGCCTTAGAGCTCCTCTTTTGGTGAGGTATCTCACCTGAGCCTCCCTGTTTGCGACGTCTCGCCCCCGAGCTCCTCCGTCGGCGACGTCTCGCCTCTGTGCTCCTCCGAGGGCGACGTCACGCCTCTGTGCTCCTCCGAGGGCGACGTCACGCCTCTGTGCTCCTCTGAGGGTGACGCCATTCCTCTGTGCTCCTCCGATGACGACGTTCCAACCCGAGCTCCTTCGTCGGTGCCCTCGCTCTTGGGCACCTCTGAAGGCGACATCTCGCTCCCTTGTTCCCTTAGAGGCGACGTCTTGCTCTTGAGCTCCCCTGAAGGCGACGTCTTGCTCCCGAGCTCCCCTGGAGGCGACGTCTCATCCAAAGGCTCCTTCAATGGCGGCGTCTCGCCTCTGAACTCCTCCGGAGAAGTCGTCTCGCTCCTAAGCTCCTCCGACGAAGACGTCTCTGCCCCAAGTCTCCTTAAAGGCAAAACCACACCTCCTAGACTGTCTGAAGGCGAAGTCACGCCTCAGACGTCTCACCTCTGGGCTTCTCTCTGGGCAAAGCCACACCCCCAATTCCTCTGAAAGCGTCGTCATGGCTCACAGACCCACCGAAGGTGTCGCTGCATCCCTCTGGACACCACCGTGGATGTTCTTCTGCTTCCAGACTCCACCGACTGCTTCACTCGGCCTGCGATCTCCGTGCTGGACATCACTCCGCTTCAAACCTCCCTGGTGGGCGTCAATCTGCCCTGGATCACCGCTGCGGGCATCACTCTGTCTTTGGTTTCCCCTGTGAAGGTAGCTCAGCCTCTGGATTCTGCTGCGGACACAGCTTGGTCCCTGTCCTACACCGGAGATGTCTCTCCGCTTCCGGCCTCCGCTGAAGACGGCTGTCTGTCTCCAGCCTCCGCTGCCGGCGTCCCTCCATCCCCGGTCTCCGCTACAAACAGGTCTCTGTCCCCGGTCGCTGCTGGAGGCATCTCTCTGATGCTACTTAATGTAGCAGATGAAAAACACATAATTCTTACTTTCCTTCAACACAAGAAAATGTCTAGAGGCGCTATCAATGATGCAGCAAACTATAGGAACTGTGGAGCAGAAAAAATGGCAACAGGGGTTCAGGAATAATAAGTGAGAGTCTGAAATATTTGCGTCCAAAGGGCTGGAGAACAGTACAGTAATGAGTGTCTAAAGGCAATAGTAAAGCATGGTGGAGGTTTCTTGCAAGTTTTGGGCAGCAGCTACAAATACAGTTGGAGATTTGGTCTGGATTAATGGGGTCCTGATACAGGACCCCATTAATACAGGATGATACTTAACCATTAAGTAGCACCATCAGGGAGGAATCTGATTGGCTCCAAATGTATTCTACAGCAGGACAATGACCCCAAACATATATCAAATCTTATTAAAAATTATCTTTAGTGTAGAAAAGAACAAGAAGTTTTTAAAGGAATAGCTTTGGGCTCCACAGAGCCCTGATCTCAACATCATTGAGTATGTCTTAGATTACATAAAGAGACAGAAGGATTTGAGGTTTTCCAAGATGTTCGGAACAAACCTACCCTCTGAGTTCCTGTGCACAATATTTTGGTCACAATAAATATTGATTTAATTTAGGTTTTTTTTTGTCAATTTACTTTCCATTTTTTTAAATAATAAAATAAACTATTAACACTTCTATTTAGGAAAGCATTTTCACTTTACAGCATTTTCTCACACCTGTCAAAAACATTTACACAGTACTGGGCAGATCTATCATCTATCTATCTGAGTAACACGTTAGCAGGTCGAACATTATTCTCTTACCTCCATTATGCAAGTTTTTTAGTGTTTGTTTCAAAACTGTTTCACGTCTCTAAATCAGGGAAGTATAAAACTTTTTTTGTTTTATAAAACTGCATCATTTCAAACACAACGTAAAGCTGTCAGTCTTTCCCGTTGTTCGGGATCTCGTTGTTTGGACTATGTTGCTATGCAACCATGTGAAAGCCCCGCCCCCTTCCTAATCTCTTGCATACTAAAAGCTTTTCCTCTGAAATCGTACAAGGTTCTCAAGGAAAGTAGGGGATAATTAAGCACCTAGCTGTAACGGGAACAAGGTACTATGATTGATTTGTTTAATGTGTATATGCATTAATATGTGCTTTAATCTATTTAACTGTGAAGAAGTGTTTAAATGTGTTGTTATCACTGTCACATCTGTGACATCTTTGTGTGACATCACAAAAGGGCTTATTGTAAATGACTATTCATGTTTATGTTTGTAAGAGCTGATTGTATTATTTGTTTTTTATCTGTTCTGTAGCTCTTACGGTGTTTCACTAAGAAAAGGTTTTTCATCAAGGAAAGGTAGATTTTGTGTTTCCCAAGGAAAGGCTGATGGCTGAACACAAAATAAAGGCTTTTTAAAACATCAGTACGCTTCACCATTGTCTGGCTGGGGGTTTGCTACAGTAAGAGCTTGACCCGCATCGATTCCAATTACAACGGGCCACGGAGGGTCTTCAAAGCGCCAGTTACAGCTTCTGCTACATCACCGTCACAAGGCATCAGCGTGAACTCATCAAGCTGCTTTCTCGTCCCTGACCTATATTTCGGACAGCGGTCTCACAGATTCGGTGCAATGGTCAAGTACAGTCACACTTACGAACATTAATGCAAGGTCGTAAGTATCAATCTACTATAGTACGACAATACGGCGAACAACGGATGAACGGCTTCTCTGACTGAACATTCAATACTCAATGGCTCAGCAACAAAAGCAACAAGATAAATTGTGATTATATTTGCACCCATGGCTGCAGGCATCCACATGGACTTTGTCTAATTAAGCACATGAATTTTTTTGTTTTTTTTGGATATTGCATTTATCCACTTAGTTAACAGTGTTTATTGAGGATTTAACATTCACATTTTTCTCATTTGGATTTATTATTGTTGATTAGTTGTTCATTTTAGTATTAACACTGACATTTACAATAATTCTAGTGACTATATGTATATGCATATGTGTCAGCTGCTTAAATTGATGTTCTGATATTTTATGTTTATACAGTTCATATTCAGGGTTTTTTCATATCTGTTAAGGGGGTCTTCTTCCGCCATTAGAGTTAAAAATTCCAAGCGATAATGTCACAGTCAGGAAATTAGATAGAGGTGGAGGAGCAGATGGCTGGTTACCAGCATGAAGATTTACAAGGTCCAAGACGATCTGAATGCAAACGCCATCCTACAGAGAAGATGCTCACACTTTAATATGAAGAGGCCAAGAGAAAAGAGAAAAGGCTGTTTGCCATGTACGAACAGTAGAAGCTCCATGCAAGGAAGGCAAGAGATCAGCTAAAGACTTATGTCAGAGAGTCAGCTCTGGCCTCTCATTGAAGATCTAAAGAAAAGTACAGAAGACGTGAGGAACATTTAATTTTGAAATTCGAAATCTTACCGCACTCTCCACCGACATAAGAAGAAGAGTTGATATGTGTAAAACTGTGACCACATAAATCATCAACATTGTATACAGCAGAGCTATAAATGAGGAAAGCGGGTTTAATGAGCCGCAGGAAAGACTGCTCCGCTACGACTATGCAAAGTCTGTCTATGGATCCGCAGCTTCTTGGACAAGTCACAGCCAGTCCGATCACTACTCCATAACTTTATCCATGATAGTAAAACGCGTGGACGCAGCAGCTGAACCAGCATTAAAGGAAACAAATTATCAGATGCTGCTGGAAAAAGAAAGCAAAAGGAATCTATAAGAGAGCTAGAGGAACAACAACGCAAGGCTCTAGAGGCACAAAAGCGTAAGTTGAAGCGATTACAGGAAGCGAAAGAGATAAGGGCCGCTCAAGCCAAGTTGAAGATCTACGAAAGGGAGACGGATTACAAGGACGCTATTTATCTCAAGAAGGAAAGGAACATGGAAGCAAAGAATACACCTGTAACTACAGTGCCCCTCTGTCAAGTTGCAACACCCCATCATACAGACATTCTCTCTCTCACTCAGCTCTTTCAAGACAACATAGCCTTAAATAGGCTTCCTGTTCCTAAACCATTTGTCTTCAACGGCGATCCCATAAAATTCGTTGAATGGAAGGCAGCATTCACTTCACTCATAGACCAAAGGGCAATCACGCCAGCAGAAAAACTATACTACCTAAAAAGGTACGTTGGTGGCCCAGCACGGCAGGCTTTAGATGGCAACTTTTACCGAAATGACAATGAAGCATACCAAGACGCATGGGACAAACTAAATCGTCGCTTTGGTCAGCCATTCGCCATTCAGAGAGCATTTAGAGAGAAGCTCACCAACTGGCCGAGAATCCCATCAAGGGATGCTTAAGGACTAAAACGCTTCTCAGACTTTCTGAATGCTTGTCAAGATGCCATGCCTCATATCAAGGGTCTCGACATATTAAACGACTGGGAAGAAAATCTAAAGCTCGTTCACAAACTACCAGACTGGGCAGCTTTACGCTGAAACCGACAAGTCACGCAAAGCTTAAATGAAAATCAAGAATTCCCAAGTTTCAAAGAGTTTGCTAGGTTCACGTCAGATAAAGCCGAGATCGCTTGTAATTCCATTACGTCTTTTCATGCCCTTCATTTGTCAGATTCTATCACTGAGAATAGAAACCTCAGAGATGTGAAGAAAACCAAATCAAGTGTGTTTACCACTCAAATAGTCACTAAAAATGAAAACACAAGTCAGAACAGGGGAAAGTTAAGGTTTCATGTATCCTCTGTCAAGATAATAGACATAAACTACATGCATGCTACAAGTTCATTGGGATGGTGTTAGTTGAGCGACACAACTATATAAAGGAGAAGAAACTCTGTTATGGTTGCCTGAAATGCGGCCACAGCGTGAGAGACTGCCGTCATCGTCTTTTCTGTAACCACTGTAAAGGAAAGCATCCTACAGCTCTGTATAATGACAACTCTAAAAAAGAAAGGACTCACTCAGTGTAGCAGGTAAAGGCTCATCAAACACATCTATAGTGATACTAGTATGGGTTTCATCTAAAAAATTATCCAACCACTGAGAAACTCGTCTATGCATTGCTTGACACTCAAAGCGATACTACGTTCATTGACCAAAAAGTGAGTGATGGTCTTAATGCTGACAAGTATCCAGTGAAACTGAAGTTGACGACTATGAGTGGCAGGGATACGGTGATCACAAGCGAAGGTGTCTCTGGGCTTCGTGGTAGATGAAATAGTCCTGCAGTTCAAGTCGATCTTCCGGTCACCTATACAAAGGACTGCATACCTGTTAACCGCTCTTACATTCCCACTTGTGAGACGGCTAAGAGCTTGTGAGACGGCTAAGAGCTATTCCCACTTGTGAGACGGCTAAAAGCTATGGCACCAAGGAAGGCCCTTTTAGGAGACGACGAGGAACCCTATGCTGTAGGGACTGGTTTAGGATTTAGAGTGCTCACTACAAACCCAGGATGTGTTGAGCACACATCATTTGTGTCACAGAATTACAGTTAAGAAGCTACCTCCGTTAACTCCTACCGACGTCATTCGCGTTCTAGAGTCTGACTTCAAAGATGGCAATGACGACAGCAAAATTGGGTCACAAGACGACATCACATTTCTTAACATACTGGATAAGGGAATAAGGAAAAATGTGTCTGGACATTATGAAATGCCTCTGCCCTTCAAGACCAGACCCATCCTGCCTGACAACAAAGGCTTAGCTATTACGCGCCTCCTTCACCTTAAAAGGAAATTACAACGGGATGAAAGGTATGAAAGGAACATTATGTTGAGTTCATGGAGGAATTCATTGGGAAGGGAGATGCTGAGCAGGTCAATGACGGTGGGAGTGAAGGGGAGAGATGGCACATTCCCCATCATGGTGTGCATCATGCGAAGAAGCTAGATAAACTTTGTGTGGTGTTTCGATTGCTCAGCCAGATACAAAGGAACAAGCTTGAATGAGCACCTCCTCTCTGGGCCCAACATGTTAAACAACTTAAGTGGAGTTCTCATCCATTTCCAACAGCACCCTGTTGCGTTGATGTGCAACATTCAGAAGATGTTCCATCAGTTCCATGTGGTCGAATCTGATCGCAACTTCTTGCGCTTCATCGCAGCCCACCGAGTTTTGCATGAAGGTACATTTGTTCGGTGCAGCTTCTTCTCTGGGATGTGCAAACTATGGGATGAAACATCTAGCTTAGGAGAATCGCGACATCTACCCTCAAGGCTCAAGATTTGTTATGAGGAACTTTTATTTGGATGATGGGCTCGCAAGCGTTGAAAACACTGAAGATGCCATTCAGCTTGCCGGGGAAGCTTGTGAACTCTGCGCCATGGGCGGTCTCCGACTACATAAATTTGTGTCCAATGACAGAAAGGTATTAGAGAGTATACCACTCTCTGAACGAGCCACCAACGTGAAGGATAAGAATCTCTCATTTGATGAATTGCCACTCGAGAGAGCTCTCGGGATTCAATGGGATGTGGAGTCTGACTGCTTCAAGCTTAACGTCAGCCTCAAAGAACAGCCTGCAACGCGATGTGACATTTTATCTACAGTAGTTTCAATGTACGATCCTCTTGGGTTTGTAGCGCCAGTCATCCTCAAAGCAAAGAGCATTCTTTAGGACATGTGCAGGTGAGGTACTGGCTGGGACGTTCCTCTTAATGATGAGCTTCGACATAAATAGGAACAATGGAAAAGATATCTAGCCCACTTAGATAATTTTACCATAGCCCGTACCTACTCACCTGCTGGATTTGGAAGGGTCTCATTTGGAAGACAGAGCTGCATCACTTCTCTGATGCCAATATGAAGGGTTATGGCCAGTGTTCATACCTGCGACTTCAAAACTAGAAGGGAGATATTTATTGTGCCTTGGTTGTAGGGAAATCACGTGTCTCTCCAACCAAGGTCACAACCATCCCACGACTGAAATTGACATCAGCAGTTGTTTCTGTGAGGATAAGCAAAATGCTTAAGGAGGAATTGGGATGCATTAATGCAGAGGAGTTCTTCTGGACTGGTCTTAGAATACATAAGAAATGAAGCGCAACGATTCCACACGTTTGTGGCTAACCGGGTTCAAAAGATTCAGCTCAGCCCCACAACAGTGGCGATATGTCCCGACAAATAAGAATCCTGCTGACCCTGCCTCCCGGGGCTTGACTGCCAGTAAGTTTTTAATCATCTTCCTGGCTTGCCGGACCTAAGTTGTAATGGAACAAGGAAATAAAGCTGGCTACAGAGGAAGTACCAGAGTTATCTGTCAGAGATCCAGAGGTCAGGAGTGTTCTAGCGCTCAATACTAAAACCACAGAACATGTAAGCCTCGTTGATCGTCTGTCTAAGTTCTCATCTTGGTCGCTAACTATACGAGCAATTGCACGCATTCTAAGGCACATAAGCAATAACAGATCAAACAATCTCACCACTGTAACCAAACATGAAGAGGCAGAACATCATCTAATCAAAATTCTGCAGAAAAATGTGTATCAAGAAGAGCTGAAACTGCTGATCAAAGGAATCCCTCTACCACGGCATAATCCTTTACATGCTCTTGACGCTTTTCTCCATGACGATGGCATACTCAGGGTGGAAGGGAGGCTGTGCAACTCCTCTCTTCCCAACTTCATCAAGCACCCTGCAATCATTTCCAAAAATCATCACATCACAAGGATCCCCTGGTGGTCTAGTGGTTAAGATGCAGCGCTCCCACCGCTGCAACCCGGGTTCGATTCCCGGTCAGGGAACCATCCCCAGCCACTCTCAGTGCCGGTCCCAAGCCCGGATAAATTGGGGAGGGTTGCGTTAGGAAGGGCATCCAGCGTAAAACATGTGCCGAATCAAACATGCGGAGGATCCGCTGTGGCGACCGCTAATGGGAGAAGCTGAAAGAATATCATCATCACATCACAAGGATGATTATTGCTTATCATCACGAGAAGATGAAACATCAAGGTGAAGTTCTTACTATTAACAAAATAAGGCGCAGTGGCTACTGGATTACAGGAATGAACCGGGCCGTTGCATCCTACATTTGTCAATGTGTCATCTGTAGACGGCTACGCAGACCTATGGAGGAGCAAAAGATGGCCTCCATCGAACCACTCACCCCTAATCATCTTCTGACAATGAAATCTGTACAGGCCTTACCTCCTCCAGGTGAATTCATCAGGGAAGATATGTATGGCATGAAAAGGTGGAGACATGTTCAATACCTTGCAGAACAGGTTTTGGAGTCGATGGCGAAAGGAATACCTTGCCAACATAGCTCTTAGACAGCGCTGGCATGCTCCAAGAAGGAATTTATGAGTTGGAGATATCGTAATCCTGAAAGGAGAGGATTTGCAGAGGAATAAGTGGAGATTGGGTAGAGTTTCAAAAGTCACTACTGACAAAGATGAACTTGTAAGGAGAGTTAAACTCCAGCTTGGTGACCATAAGCTTGGCAAGAAAGGGAAGCGTCTTCACAAGTTGTCAAACGTTGAGCGCCCAATCCAGAAGCTTGTTCTGTTGCTGGAGTCTAATTAAATCTGCTCCTTCCCTCTATAGGGCATAATAGTACATAGTCGTTGCTGAGTTTCCAACTTTGGCATAAGTTGTCTTAGTCCTTATACGAGTTCCGGGAAAGTAATTTTCAGTTTAAATCATACGTGCTTAATTAATAAGTTCCATTATTCACTCATGATTGGTGGGAGTGTAACTAACACTAAGAAAATAGAAAATAAGGTAATCCTTTAACTCTGCCCCCACTCGTTAGTGTGACACACACATGGAAAAGGAAAGTCATGTCGCTAAAATGCTCTGAAATCGTACAAGGTTCTCAAGGAAAGTAAGGAATAATTAAGCACCTAGCTGGAACGGGAACAGGGTACTATGATTGATTTGTTTAATGGGTATATGCATTAATGTGTGCTTTAATCTATTTAACTGTAAAGAAGTGTTTTAATGTGTTGTTATCACTGTCACATCTGTGACATCTTTTTGTGACATCACAAAAGGGCTTCTTATAAATGGCTTTTTATGTTTATGTTTGTAAGAGCTGATTGTATTATTTGTTTTTTATCTGTTCTGTAGCTCTTAAGGTGTTTCACTAAGAAAAGGTTTTTCATCAAGGAAAGGTAGATTTTGTGTTTCCTCAAGAAAGGCTGACAGCTGAACACAAAATAAAGGCTTTTTGAAACATAAGTACGCTTCACCATTGTCTGGCTGTAAAGCCAATAAAACAGCACATTAATTGTTTTTTTTTATTATTTATTTATTTATTTTTTTTTTTGTTGTTGTTGTTGTTGATTTTTACACTAGGTGGCAGCTTTACACAAATCATTGGTCGAATATTGCGCACATACTCTAAAAGTCAATCTCAATAACCACTCAGACAAGCTGGACATTTTAAAATGAAAATAAGTTTAAGTCAGTTTCAGTCCTATTACAGTTTATGTGTTGAACCACCAAACACTGGACCGATGACAAGTATAAAAAGGTCAGCTGATGATTTCTCCAGTATTCATCAGTCCAGTTTCTGTGTGCCTGTGCCCACTCTAGCATCTAAGGTTCGATGCTTTGTATGTTCTGAGTTTAATTTCTGCTCACTATAGCTGTAAAGAGAGATTATTTGATGTACTATAGTTTCTTGTCAACACTTTATTGATGCCAATGAGAAATTGACTGTTTTAGCAGTGTACTAAAAAAACAAGACACAAAATAATTAATTAAAAAAGAATAAAATATAAATCATAATGTAAAAGTGAGAGTATTTTGGGAAATAATGGAAAAAATACATTTAAAAGTTATATGCTTTGCATAGATCTAATATAAACAGTACACCTGAACAGTATACATCATATACAGTACATCCATCGCTATGCTAAGTTTTAGTAAGTACATTATATAGTGTTGCAGTTCTATACAGTAGTACATCTGACTCCATACAACCATGCCACAGTTCTGTAATCACACTTGTTCAGATGTTTGATATGGACATTATCTGTAGCTGTAACTCTGCATTTACTGGCACATGATTGGATGTCTGGATGATTGCATGAATGCCTAGTGCTACAGGTGGTTTAAGTAAAATGGCTGTTGAGTGTATCGTTCTACATTGGCCCATCTAACGACCTTTTGGGTAAATGTTCAAGATGTGTGAAAACTCCATAGATTTAAAAATGATAGTAAATACCCAGGATATTATTGTACACATTTTAATAACAGGCTTAATATATAAAATAGTCACTATACCAGGCTAACATTAATACCACCAATCAGGTATAACATCATGACCACCTGACTAATAGTGTGTTGGTCCCCCTTTTGCTGCCAAATAGTCCTGACACATCGAGCATTAACAGTAATAACGTTTGAGCTACAGTAGCTCATCTTTTGGTTCAGACCACAAAGGCCAGTCTTCGCTCCCCATGTCAATGTGTCTTGGCTGCCCATTACCCTGTTGCCAGTCCACCATTGTTCCATCCTTGGACTACTTTTTATAGATAATTGATAGATACTTTGATAGATACTGACCACTGACCACACTTTTGGAGATGCACTGACCCAGTTGTCTAGCCATCACAATTTGGTCCTTGTCAAACTCTCTTAAATCCTTACACTTAATCATAGCACATGTTTGTAGGTGGTATTTATTTGGCAGCAAGTGAACATTTTGTTCTTAAAGTTGATGTGTGAGAAGCAGAAAAAATGGGCATTCGTAAGGGAGTTTTTACAAGGCCAAATTGTGATGTTAGTCAAGTTAAGGCTGTTTTCAGGACTGTAAAGTCAACAAAATATTAGGCAGGTTGTCATAATGTTATGCCTGATCGGTTGTCAGTTATATCTGGTCGGTGTATAATCTGTATAGTTTGTCATGCTTAGTAAATTAAACTTGGGAAAGACTTAAACTCGCTACAGGTTTGCATAGAGCTCAAGAAACTAAAGTTAAATACACATTCCATCTTATTTAATTAGGGTAGTTTTCACACACACGCATATATATATATATATGTTGTATCATCTATTACATTAGATCTCCTGAGTAACGTGTCTAATCGCAAACAACGCATTTACGATTAAACCGTCCCTTTTTTCCTCTTTTCCATTCCCATTTTTCTTTTCTCGACTTCAGCGCGTGCTCGTCTGTACAGTCTGAAGAGCGCGCGCCTCCGACTCCGTGCAAATCGCGCACTTCCGGATAATCACTGATCACCGCATCTACTCCACACTCTTGTGGAGTGGTAAAAAAAAAATAGACCTTAGTGATATTTAAGTCTTAATTTTCTTGCCGATTCGAAGGAAGTTGGTTTTACCTCTAGGTCATGGGAAACAGCGTGTCCGGGATCTCACCTCTCCGGAGAGGACATCAGAGCAGATTTCACAGACTTCACAACTACCATAAAGGTCAAATACTTTCGTGTTCATTCTTACTTCTATACATTATGTCTTAGTTGTATTATTATTATTATTATTATTATTATTATTATTATTATTATTATTATTATTATTATTATTATTATTATTATTATTATTATTATTATTATTATTATTATTATTATTATTATTATTATTATTATTATTATTATTATTATTATTATTATTATTATTATTATTATTATTATTATTATTATTATTATTATTATTATTATTATTATTATTATTATTATTATTATTATTATTATTATTATTATTATTATTATTATTATTATTATTATTATTATTATTATTATTATTATTATTATTATTATTATTATTATTATTATTATTATTATTATTATTATTATTATTATTATTATTATTATTATTATTATTATTATTATTATTATTATTATTATTATTATTATTATTATTATTATTATTATTATTATTATTATTATTATTAATATATATATATATATATATATATATATATACACCAACATGTACCTGTATAAACCACCATTTTAGCAACAGACAAAGATGTTCTATTAGTCCATAATGGAAACCATTAGACATTGCATGCCAGCTATAAAAGGCAGCAAATTACCAGTAGAGTCCCCCAGGGACTATTAGAAAACTATCAAAAATTATGCAATTTTAATGAGGGTTTACTGACAATAATGTGTGCTGGGTCACATATGCAAATTAGCACAACGACAGATGTAAATTGTTGCCCTGTGATTGGGAAAATGTCCTGTCTATGATGTATGCTTCCACTTTGTGCCAATTGTTACTGGGATTGGCTCTGGATCCACCATGACTTTGATCCGGATAAAACTGTCACTGTGAATGGATGATTGAATAAAGTTTAATTTTACTCCTACTTTTATTTTTACATTCTATATGCATTTGAATTCAATCCACTGATGTGGCTGCATAATAAGAAACCTTTTGTCACATTCCACTTGAAGTATAAAAAAAGTAATGTCCACGCCACTTGGTATATTAAAACTTTCTTTCGGCTTCTCCCGTTAGGAGTCGCCACAGCGGATCCTCCGCACGTTCGATTTGGCACATGTTTTACGCTGGATGCCCTTCCTAACGCAACCCTCCCCAATTTATCCGGGCTTGGGACCGGCACTGGCAGTGGCTGGGAATGGTTCCCTGACCGAGTTCCCTGCATCTTAACCACTAGACCACCAGGGGACCTACGCCACTTGGTATATTAAGCAGCCAAAAAGTTAGATTATCACAAATATAAAAAATGGAGAAAGAACCACATTTGTGCACAAAGTAAGCTCCATGAAGTGGTTGGAGAGGAAGATCTTAAGTGGCCTGCTGAAGAGCTCTGATCTAAATTCTTTTGAACACATTTGGGATGAATTGGAATGCTGACTGCAGCACAGGCCTCCTCACTCTACATTAGTACCTTACTTTACTAGCACTCTTGTAGCTGAATGAGCAGAAATCTTCACAACCACTCTTCAAAATGTAGTGAAACATCTTTCCCGAAGAGTAAAGAGTATTATAACAGTAAATAAGGACTACATGTGGAATGGGATGTTTAAAAAGCACATACAAATCTTACTGCCAGGTGTCCTTACATATTTGTTGATAGTGTAACTCATGACAAATAAAATTCATGTTGTCTAATTCAGAAAGACTTTGAAATCTACCAGGACACAAAGGTTGCTAAAAGGATTTACTGTGTTGTTGTCTTACATATTAATAAATAAATAGTTACTTAGTTATGACAACAAAGTGTAGTATAGAAGGCAGTAGATATTCAGCAATAACTGTTCATTGTGCTCGTACGTTAATTGAAAAATAATATACTATATTCGGTCTGTTTATTTTTAACAGTAGCTCTTGTAGGTAATTTCATTCATTCTTCAAAAATCTGTAAAAGTTTTCAGCAGCATTGAGCATGATTTGTAAAGATAATACACTGTTGATTTGTGAACTCTCTGAATTATGTATTCATAACGTCATCCTGCTGGCAGACGTGTTGATAATTGCGGCCTTCATTAGCATGTAGTCATTATATTCAAATGAAGGGGTGACAGAGGGAGGAATAATAAGTAGAAGCTTTAACAAGACACTGATTTGTCACTTTCTAGCATGTGGATTCAGGGCCAGAAAGGACTTTCTCAGAGGTTAATACTTCAGATGTTTCCATTGATGATGAAGGGCATGAGGCTGCATAAGGCAGGGAGGCTTAAAATGATTTCATTAAAATATTATTGACTGATAAATGGGAAGTAACAAAATACAAATACTTTGTTACTGTACTTAAGTAAACTTTAATCTGGTATCCCAAGTTTACTCCAATCTTCATTTTCTGACAACATTTTACTTTTAATCATTATTATTTTTTTTTTACACAAATACCTGTACTTTCTACTTATAACATTTCAAACCAGATACATTACTTGTCACTTTATTTGTTATCATTGCATGGCTTGTTATTATTGCATTACACAACTGATATATACTTATATACAAAGCTAACAACAAGCAAGGCAGAAGGAAACCAGAAGTATGGCTAACATGGATGAGACAGAGGGAGTCAGCGATGTAAATATGACTGAGAGCAGAGACATTTCTGATCACCCATGGCCAAATATTGTCGATGTAAGAATCCACTACAGATAATGTCAACACAAGAAACACAGAGTGATGGTTTCAAGAACTTGATAAAGCCTAAAAAATAAAAAAAGTTCCAATTTCAAGATGATAACAGTCATCTGGAGACCTACTTTAACAGTCCCGCTGACACAACGGAGGTACTAAAGTATTTTCCTGCAAGATGCCACTTGTCATTAAGACTTCACATTCCACTTCCAACCTCAGTTACGTTTGATTGACTGTTCAGTACCACAGGACTAATTTTCAACACCAAGAAGAACATGTGTGGATTAAAAGTACTTTGAAAATGGAGACTCTTGATTGAATATGAAAAGAACTTAAAACTATGCACAGACAGAAACATAATCAACTCATTGGTTTGGGTTCTACACATAACCTAATAGTGTGTATTAAAATGAACCCAGCACCCATTGTGCTATATATGAATATGTGGCCCCTACAATTTAGATTTTTAGTTTTGAATAGGAGTTTTTGCCACATGTATTTGCCGTTGTAAAACAATAATTTTGAGTTGTTTTCAAGGACAAGAGGTAGAATCACCCTACAATCTACGATTTGGCCTTGGTGGTGGCAAATCATTTTTCATTTCATCTTCGTCTTTTCTTTGCTTGTGTTCTATTTGGTGGTTGTTCAGCCCAGATATATTCATTATATAACAAAATTTGAAATTATTTTTGCATTAAGATAATTAATAGGGTGTGAGGTCCTGTTACCGAAAGGACAATAAATCCGTTCATAATAATGAATAATTTTTACTTAAGTACATGTAAGAGCCCATACATTTTTGTTTTATCTTGAGTAAAAAAAGTGTAGTCATTTGTATGTCCAGGTTATGACCATTTTATTTTGGTTTCTTCTGACTGGTCTTCCTGTACTGCTAAACTGCCACTACTGAGACCTTGAGTAAGACCCTTATTTTTACTGCCCAGTTGTATAAAGTGATATAAATGTAAGTTGCTCTAGATAAGCAATTTCTTCAAATGTAATGTAAATAAAATCCTGTGTGCAGTCTCAAGTCAGCCACAGATGACAGAGTGTTCCAGGAATGGATTCAGACAGGTCATTAAAGATCTGGTAGTGATCTGCATTCTAATCTTGTGAATGAACCTTCAGTTTGAACTTGCTTAGGGAACTATAGCCTAGGGTAAGTTGTGACTCTAAATTTGGATAATTTTTCCCAAAAAAGTCCAAACCCCTGACCTATATGTAGAATGAAGAGGGCATTTATAGGTTGATGTATAACTTGACATCCAAAAGTGAAATCTCTATTATATATAATATATAATATCTCTATATATATATATCTATTTTTTGCAGACTACCATTAAGTTTACACAGGCTTTCTGTTCAGATGTATTGTGAATTTCAGGCGCTAGTTTAAAAAAAAAGGTACAGCTAGTTATTGATTTCTAAATGTCTTTTAAAACAAGTACTGTTGTTTAACTGATTCATTATGATTAGTTAGAAGGCATTGAATAATTTTCTATAACAACATGCATAAGTATGTAGGCTAGCGATGTAAACATGAAAACAGAGACATTCCTGATGACGTGATCATCATCATCATTTCTCTGCTTGTGTTATATATGGTGGTTGTTCAGCCTGAATACATTAAACAGGTAACAAAATGAGAATTTTGTATTAATATGATCATATTATGTGAGGTCCAGTTTCCAGTATAACACTAAAACAGGTAGTAGTAATAGCTATAACTTTTTTACTTTAAAACAGTCTTTTGAAGCAAGAGTATTTGTACTTCTACTTAAGTAAAGGATGTGTGTTCTTTTGCCATCTCTGTTGATGACAGGGTTGTGGATAAATAAAATGGTTAAAAATTATATTTGTATCAAGTGTTTTTTTAAATGTCTAGAACCAACCCTGAATAGGCCTCTTTTAAATATAGAAGCTTTCATTTAAGTCAAAGGAGGCTATTCCAAATATTCCGAAATGTATATAATCATCACAAATATTCTTTTATAAAACTTCTTTTATAAACTTTTTACCCAAGCTGTTTAAAATATTATTTGTAATGATAAGTTCTGTATTAATAGTAGCCCCACTCATTTTATATTTTTGGGTCCCATTGTATGTGTATTTGTGAATGATGGAGAATGCCAGTGTTTAAGTTCATTCAATACAATAAATAATTCTTCATAGGATAGTACCTAGACTTCTTACCTAACCATTCAACTTGTCATAGTGTTCAATCTAAAGCGTTTAATGGTTTAATATGCTTAATGCTTTTGGTAAATTTTGCACTGTAGCATCATCAAGGCAGCTTATCTCCTCCAAGTCAGGTTCTCTCTGCAACACAAAATAGCATGTACCGTTCCCATGGCGATTGCCATTAAGTGCAATGTTAGACCAATAATCAGAAGAAACAGTGGGCAAGAAAACGACAGAGCTGCATGTTTCTGATTCCAGGCACACATTTTTGCTTATTCACATAAAAACAAAAATACAATACCTTCAGTATATACCATATAATTTCGCCTCAACATTGTGTGCCTCTCCTCAACTATAATCTTTGTATCTGTTCTGCCCTTTCTCCTTATAATACAACAGTCTTTATATTACACTGTAGGTTCCATAAAAAAAAAAAAGTATCTATTTATTTTAAATTATCTAAATAGGAATAATAGTAGTCAAGATCTTAAAACAAAAGTGCAATCATTTATTTTCTCTGTTCTTATTTGATGTAGATGTTCAATGCCATATTAATGAGAATTCAAATGTTAAAGGTAGTGGACACTTAAAAAGTCACAGCTATACAATGCTGTTTTTATGAGTATTTAGTAATAATTACATTTTGTTTTTATTTTTATGCTATTATGCCTTAGCTTGAAATTTCAGCTTTGGGTAGTTTTATTGGAAAACAAAAAGCTTTGTATGTATGTACTATAGATGCATTAGGATTTAGGAAGTTGACAAAAGCCATTACTCATACAACAGGATAATAAGAGAAAATAAATCTATGGTGGAAATGTCATATTGGAATATAGACCGAATGTGAGATTTAGTAAAGAGCTAAAAAAAAAAGTATGAATAAAAAAAAAAAAAAATTGAAAAAAAAAAAAAAAAAAAAAAATAAAAAAAAAAAAAAAAAAAAAAAAAAAAAAAT
>MU551695.1:2642474-2708599 GCA_024362625.1 Silurus asotus | reverse complement strand
TATATATATATATATATATTTCTTTTTTATACTGCTGTGTATGTTTAATATGAATAAAAAAACAAATGTACATTTTGTTTACACCTAGTAATTGTGAGGATACTTGGCAATATAATTATCAGAACATTTGGTCCTTTTAGCTAAATGTTATATGCAACACATACAGACAAATATATGCTCACCCAAGAGAATGTATATATATATATATATATATTTCTTTTTTATACTGCTGTGTATGTTTAATATGAATAAAAAAACAAATGTACATTTTGTTTACACCTAGTAATTGTGAGGATACTTGGCAATATAATTATCAGAACATTTGGTCCTTTTAGCTAAATGTTATATGCAACACATACAGACAAATATATGCTCACCCAAGAGAATGTACTGTACACCTTACACTTAAATTACATGAAAAAATATACACATAGTGGGCACACAAACACAATTTCCATTCACCAGGTCTTGCAGCCGTATGTTAAATGAAAATATGTTGAATTATTCACTTGGGAAGTAACAGTTTAGTTCAGCTGAATTTGCTCATCCTGTAGAAAGGCAGCAAAAAAGTGAAAAGCCACAATTATCTGCTGCAGTGAATGATTGCTCCAAGCTTGTTTCTAACAGCTCAGCTAAATTAAGCAAGCTGCACTGGGTTTGAAAAAGTATAGTCTAAAGTCTATAATATAGATATAAACACATTTAATACATGGTTGTCATACAGTCCTTTTTAAAGAATTATATTTCTTAGTGATGAAAGTGCTGAAAGAAAAAATATATATATATGTTTTATTATAAAGTATAAAAAACTGACTAAACAGCAAAATGTCAGCTAACTAAGACTAATGCTATTTTTATATTATCATGCACAAACTATAATGGTTATACTCTATATGGGCAAAAATCTTTAGACTGACCAGAAAGTTTGTATGTCCTTTTTAAACATCCCATTACACATTTAGTTGTCATTTGTTATAATAACCTCCATTCCTCAGGGATGATGTTCCACTAGATTTTGATGTGGAGATTTGTGCTTATTTTATCCACAATAGTAAAGTTAGGTACTAATGTAGGGTGAGAAGGCCTAAGATACAGTCAGTGTTTATTGGGGTTGAGGTCAGAACTCTGTAGCAGGCCACTCAAGAGCTTCCAAACCCTGGAAACCATATGTTAATAAAGCTGGCTTTGCATTTGTCCTAGTTCAAGAAAAGGGGAATAGAATAATATATTTTTTGCAGATTTCCCAGGTATTGGAAAGCGGACAAAATATAAAACTTAAAAATAGGGCATGCGGCTTTGCATAGTTAAACAACATACAGAAATTATCACTTAGGGTGTACTGACTTTATTTGCCAGTTATTTTGACAATAATGGCTGTATGTTGAGTTACTTTCAGAGAACAGTAAATCTATATTGCTACAAAAGCTGCCCATTGACTATATCCATGTTTCATTTCTATTCTATTTTTCTTTAAGGGCATATACTAAAATGGTTGCTACAATGTGAGGTGTGTACTTACTGAGATACTGTACATGAATCAGCATCCACTATTAACCTGCTTGAAAGAGCTTCTTAGAGCAAGATTTAGGACTGATGAAGGATGACACTAGATAGGGTATATGGTTACTTGCATTGTAATTTAGATGGCTTGTGAAAGTAGACAATTTTTGACCATATTCATAAATATTTTAGATAGTAGACTTAACTTGTAACCATTTCGCATCACATTCCCCACTGGTTCTGCTGCATTTCTTAAAAGGTTTATAATTTTAAAAGGTCTACATACTCATCTCAGCCTCAAAAGACTGTATCTTCTATGTTTGGACATTTCCAAATACTTCGACAGGATCATGGTGGAGATCAAATATCTCACCTGACAGTTCAATCTTACAGGGACTGAGTGAACACACACTCATACATCATCACTTTGTCATTAAAGGACTCAATCTGAGAGTGCGCATTGACATCATTAGCTCAATCCTTACCGCTAGTTTAGTTTCTGGAAAAAAGATGGATATCATTGACCTTGAACTTTTTTCTTGGGTCAGCCAGTCTTTTAGAGCAAGGTCCACAGACATTAGTAATGACTGGGCTTCTGGCCAGTGATGGGTGAAAGTGGGGTGGGGGGATTTGAGCAAGGATATTAGCGTTATACATTTTTTATTGCTCAAACTGCATTGTTAACCTGGCCTTGACTGGCTTTGAGGAGCACTGAACAGCCATCCAAAATACCACAATTAAGACTACATTTTAGCTAATCAAGGAATAACCTTAAGTCCCAAAAGTGCAGACGTTATTATGGAACAAATGATGGAATGTTTGTTTAGTAATTGAATGGCCTAAGTGCACAAATTATAAGCAAAATAATAGTCAGGTGAAAAGTTTTCAAATGAGTTCATGAACAGTGTATAGGAAACTAGCAAACATAGAGTAACCCGACTGCAGTATAATCCATTTAAAGAAATATTTTACCCAAAAAAGCAAATAATTGCAGAAAACATGATAGAGGACAGTATGCAAATAAGATTACACCACTACTTTTTCACATAAACATTTTCTCTAGTTAGGATGAGCCTATACTAACTGTAGTCTCAGATTCCTATCTATAGAAGTAGAAGCTTAATTTGGTTCTCTGCTACTGTAACCCATCCAAACCAAGATTTGATGTGTTCGCTTATTTGGAAATGTTTGCTGTGCTCTATATTTGTAAAAACAAGTAGCTATTTATATTACTGTAGCCTGCCGATAAGCTCGAAACAGTCGGGCATCCAGACTGATTTGTCTGGGCATCCAGACTTTTCTCAGAAACAATGTGTTTCAACCAGCACTATCTCTCACTAGAGTTTTTCTTGTTGCTGTTGTTGTTTTTCACACCACTTTGTGTAAACTTTGTAGAGTGGTACCTTCTCTAATACTCAAACCAGATCATGTTGCACCAACAATCAATGTTACAATCAAAGATCACTTTTCCTTTATTTTTCTCTGCATCTGCATGATTTTATGCAATGAGCTGCTACATAGTTGGCTGATTGAAATACTCTTTGGGACAGGCCTTCCTATTGATGTGACTGGTGAGTGTAGAGAATAAAGTGTACACAAGTATTTTAAAGAATGTGTAATTGTGATAATTTTTAATTATCAAAAAGACACTTTGTACTCTATAAGTATGAATAAAACAGTTGTGGCTATTTCAAAAAACATTTTGAATTATGAAAGCATCCAGAAAAAAAGCAGGCAAAAGGATGTCATATTTGCTGACAATGATGAAAAGCATGAGCGAAAAGAGAAAGGAAAGAAAGCTGTACTGTATCACTCCAATCTTTAGTTGGAGCACTCACTCAGACGTTCCACACGCTCTGCGTAAGTGCTAATAACCCACAAACAGACTGCAGCTCCAAACCGAGATATAATAAGGACGATGTAGCAATTTCACTTCTTCACCATCTACAGTATGCACCACTCATATATAACTTAAATGTTTATGCACACAAAAACATAAAAGAGCAGTAAGTCTGGTTGGAGTAACTCTTTGGAATGCATGTCATAACTTTACACATATGCCAATCAACAGGCAGATTGCATGTGTGCATAATTAGAGATACAAACATTTTCTTTGAAATGGCTGCTGATGAATTAATACTGCAGAACTAAAAGCATTTACTGTATATAATTTACACACTGTGGCTATGCTTGTTTTAGGGTATGTTGTGGTTGATTATATTAAGCAGGCCTTTCATGCCAGTAGTACAGTAAATCCTTCTAAGCTCACAGACCTGCAGCAAATCAAAATCATATGACTTGCAATGACTACTGATACCTATTTAGAATATGCATTCCTATTTTAGCAGTTCATCTATATATTTGTCATGGTCTTATTTCAACTCGCCCAGCTGTGAGTCCTTGAAGTTAAAATTGTCATAAAGACAGGTGCTGATCGCTAATGTCCTTATAAAACCAGGAACTGTTAACACCCAGCTGGTATCACAATTTTACTATTGTTATTGATGTTGTTCCTTGTTGTCAATCTAGTATACAAACCTCATATTGTTTTCATCCTTGGCTTACAATCAATACCAAAACTGCCAGACTCTGCACAGTTTTGATTATCCCCATCTCCATATAATCACAAAAAGACTACAATGTTAGTCAACAAGCCAATCCAATACACACGGATGAGATTTCATTTATTTTATTCTCAATCAAAAATCAGCTTTTTAAGATGGCCAATCAGGTCAAAATGTACCATATGATTTTCATTGACTAAGCTTGCTGTCTAGCTAAAATTAGTAAACCAGCTAAAATAAACAATATATTGGCAAAAGTATTGGGTCACCTGGTTATAAGTATGGTATGTGATTTTTAAGAATTGCATTTCACATTTCGTCCAAAATCTTATAATTCTCTTCACTATTCTGGGAAGATGTTCCACTGTACTTTGGAGTGTTCTCATGGATATTTGTGTTTATCGGCCACAAGGGTATTAGGAATGGCAGGTGAGCTGAAGAGGCCTGGGGTGCAGTCAGCATTATAATTTATCCCAAAGGTGTTCAGTAGGGATGAGATCAGAGCTCTATAGCACGCCTCTTAAGATCTGTCTCATCAAAGTATGTAAACCAGATCTTCAAGGACCACATTTCTTTTGCACAGGGGCACTGGCATGCTGAAGCAGGTTTGGTTTTCCAAGTTTAAGTGAATGATAAATTGTATTATAGTGCATCTAAAGATGTCCTGTACAATTGAGTGCATCCAGCTTGGTGGTAACAGTTTGGAAAAGAACCCACATATAGCAGGAAAGGTCTGATGACCCAATACTTTTGGCAATATGGTGTATTACTCATAGTTGGACTGAAAGAGCATAAAATGGATTTTTGTTTGTTGATTATGACAGTTGTTCACCCAGTAGCTTCTCTGGACAATCTTGTCTTTACCTGGCATTTACATTTCAAGGCAGCCTTTTCAATGTGCAGTCATTTTGTGAAGATGTTGCTATTTTTTTAAACTGATTTTATGATGTAGATTAAATTTTGGGTTTTAAAAGAAATGTCTAAACCCTGTTTAATACTTTTTCCAGAACCACCAGTAATACTTTATGGATTGGGCAATAATGGTCCTGAATTTTTACATAATCACAGCATTTAATGGCTTTTTGTTCCCCAATTTAAATTAATTTGTGTGGATTCAAATCAGAACAACAGCTTGGTTGTTTCTTACACAAACAAACAAAAAAATAAAATTAAAATAAAAATAAATGTAACATTAAGCCCCTGTTATGTAACTGAGGTCATGGCTTTTTTATTATTATTATTATAATTATTTATTATTCCAATTTTATTATTTATAAGAATTTATTGGAAAGACTTTGGGTAAGATACAGTACATGGACTGGACTTAAATAAACACATTTAATATAGGATCTATTTTATTTATTTATTTTTTATTTTTTTTTGTAGGTTATTTTGTAATACTAATAGCTGTACCAATGAAACACGTCATATGTTCGAGGTATATTCCAAGAACCAAAGCTGATGCAAGTTAAGACTAGCATGATGAGAAAGCAAGGTCATTAAAAATTGGCATCTCTTTTTTTGTGAGCCCCAAATGTGAATACTTGGTGGATCCAATGTATGGAGGGATTTAATGAGTTACCCTGTTGTTTTTGTTGTATTATTTTAGTCTGAATAATCAATGTTGATGATGTCACATCTGCGATCAGGTTTCCAAAAATCTGTAATGTATGAGATAGAATAAAACGAGTGATCTTGATTGACTCTAAGACAATAGAATTCTGCTGATGTTGGCCAGTAATTCCTGTTTTAAATAAATAGTTCAGCCATGACCTTTTGGAGTCATCATTTTTTTAGTGACTTAAAAGTGCAGGCCTGATTGGCGATTTTAAGAAATAATGTGTTCTTTGCCAACAAAACACAACTCAAAATTTAGGCCAGATGCAGTTATTTCCATAACCTCCCACACATGTATGGCAAAGGCAAACACATATAAGACACCAGACCTCTCCAAACAAAAGAGTGGGTTCAAATGGATTCAGTCAAAATGCAGGTTTTTACAGGAGAATAAATTACTCATAAGGTAGTGTTCTTTCCATTCGTTCCACCACGGACTACAGATTACACTGTTACAAATGACATTCATGGTTATCATGTTTACTTACATTATTTACCCTAATTCAGCATCATTAAACATTTTATTTAACTCAAGCTAAAACAATTGAATAGCAGATTAATTTAACTGCTTTCATTGAGTACTGGCTCAATGTGAAATTATTTCTTCCCTAAGCAAGTAATGTCATTAAAATTACAAAACACATATTTAGGTTTCTCAAGTCCCTCCCTGGTTTGAAGATCTGAAAAACAGATAGATCGAAAATGACAAGCTTCCTTTAGGAAAGGTGCCAAATTGGTTTAGCTCTTGGGTGTAAATGCCTTCATATGTGTGGGAAAAGAGGGAAAACATACTAGATGAACAATATATTCTTCCACCAGGCAGCCTTAGGCAATTTAGAGACATCAGTGAGAAAGTAAGTAATCAACATGTCACAACTCTCAGAGGGTTATTTGGTTACATTCACCTGAAGCAGATCAAACAGGCTAATATCATTCAATCTACCCATAAGCAGATTTGTTCAGATTTAGCATTTAGTAGAAATCCACTTGGTAGTCCCTTTGTTTTTGCCCATGTGAGTAATATTAGCAGTATTTACTCAGTTCTCTTGGTTAAAATGGCTTCATTGATATTCTTATTTTAAATAGATGACTGGTTGTTTTTACTAGTACCATCATTGAGTAAGTCTTTAAGAAAGTTAGAAAAAATCAGTTCCATTTTATTGTTTTAGCAAGATTGATAAAACTACATGAAGCAGGGTTTGATAAGACCTTCTGGCATGTCTGTCTCAGTTCTAAAGCTTTTACATCACAGCACAACTGTGTTTCGATTCTTAAAATTGTATATGATTGTATATAATGATTGTCATATTCAGAGGATTTCCTTTTGTCATTTGATTTATTGTGAACACACCCTACAAATACTAATGAGCTAAAAACTCAAAACACAGTCAAAACACATTTCAGTTTTGTGTTTTTCTTAGGACTATATATATATATATATATATATATATATATATATATATATACACATATATAGGGTTTTCCCAGCCCTTCCACACAAACATGTGGACTGCTGCATAAATGTACAGCTTATGATAAGAATTTTGCCCCGTAATCTATTTTCACTTCTGCATAAAACTGAGTAACCTCTTCCACATTTATGGGGGATTTTGACAAAATACCCATACATTAACAACTTAAGATTTTTCTTGTATTTTTTACACCCCTGGTTTTGGTTTCCAAAGTCATATTTTAGTAGCTGGTTGAATGTTTAGTTATTTGTGCTGGTGCAGATTATTTCAAAATATATTTCTTACAAATAACTGACACTAATAACTGCATGGATAACCAGGGGGGGGGAAGAATTCATTTGATTGATTATAGCCTAACCTCTTGGTTCAGCGGCAAAGTTTACTTGTTTGAAAAATAGGGAATTCAACAAGTAGACAGGTTCTTTACTGTCTTTATGCTGCACTCATGGTCCTGGAGACAAGACACTGCATCACATTACATCCATGGATGTTGAAGTGATGACAGTAATACTTTGCTCGACTTAACCAAGGGCATTTTGTAAGTTGTATCATTATGAATTTATCATAGTTGAAGATTAAACAGACTCTTGGTCTCCGTTGTGTAATCTCTCCCTGGATGGAGCAGATGCTTTGGGAAGTTCCCTGAGAGTCGAAATAGAATTCGTTTTCCTTTCCCCAGTAATGTCATGAGGGGGGGATCTGCCAGCTCTTTAATGCGATTCAGGACCAGGAAGCATGAGCTGCTCCCCTGGTGGGATTTCCCCTTTTGTGCAGCACAGTAACAGATGCTCCTCTCACACCCTCTTTTGCAATCTAGCTTTTCAGACCTTGCCCTCTTTTTTTTTAACATCTCCCCATCACTTTGGCTCTTTCACACCCGTCCTTACACCCTCTCTCTCATTTCATCTTTCCACCTCCACTTTCAGGGCCTCGGGCCTAGGCTGTGTGGTATCAGTAAAAATAAAAAGCCTGTGTGTCTGTGCTGTGCTGTGCTGTGTGTGTGTGTGTGTGTGTGTGTGTGTGTGTGTGTGTGTGTGTGTGTGTGTGTTAGACTATAAATATCACTTCAGATTTTCAGTGCATTTGCCAGGATAAGCAGCTGCGAGCATGTCAGAGTTACACAACCATCCCACTGGGACATTATAATGTGCATTATTATATTTCAGTATCTAGAGACATGTGTACCTGGGGCGCACCATTTGTTTAATTCATCATTCATTAAACATCAAACTCTTCAGAGTTTTACTTCATGTGCTGCAATCTTGCTACATCCCTATTTTGTTCAAGCATTAGTTCTGAACCGAACAATTATTTTCATTTATTTTTCTCCACCTTTGTGTCTCATTGATTTTTTCTGAATCAGACTGTTGTCCCATAATCCCCTGCTGTCATCCAACATCCTCTCCAGTGGCAGATGGCTGAGAGGGATAAAAATGCAGAATAAAGTAATCTCATCTGCACATGGGCATGCACTCTAGATTATCCTATCTGAGAAAGAGAGAGACAGAGAGAGAGAGAGAGAGAGAGAGAGAGAGAGAGAGAGAGAGAGAGAGAGAGAGAGAGAGAGAAAGAGAGAGAGAGAGAGAGAGAGAAGTATAAATTTTTTTGTTTGTTTGTTCTGGTTGTCTGTTGAAACATTTCCACAAAGGCTCATTTTACATTTTAAGACTATTGGTCAGGACTAAAAAACCCAGACCTGAGCATAAAAACATCCTTAGTTTAAATTAGGCTACTAATAGGTGAATAATTCCAGAAATATGAGATACAAACAAACATGCTAACTGTGAAAATAGCAAAACAAAAAGGTCTGTAGCTTGGACACTAATTAGGAACCAGAGGAACTATCACAGCCCACTTTGCCACAATGGCATTGCATGCTTTGTTTAATCAAGTCTATATTATTTTTAGTACTTTTTTACTTTTGTTTTTAATTCAACCATAAATATAAATAGATACATACACTGTATTATACATCATTTTACCTTAGTATACACATTTCCATTTTGCATCCAAAATCTCACCATGCTTTACACAGCATGATTAAATTAATTATTTTTAATAAAGCATGTTCACATGTATGTGTCAGGGATCCACCTTCCAAGCCCCCTTTGGTGGCTCTCTATGCCTCCGCTCTCCCTAGAGCTCCAGGCATAACCACGCTCACCTGGGGCCCATCATCACTCCACCCCGCTTCTATATAAGCTCCTCATTCACTCCCACTCCCCGTTCGTTATTTTATGTGTTGGACTTTACGTGCGGGTGTTGGGTTCAGAGCGCTCCACTCGGCTCCAATGTACCACCGAGGGGGCCCTTGCATTGTCACCTGCCCGCGAAGGGGACGTCGTACCACCGCCTGGCCGCAAAAGGGACGTTGTACCGTCGCCTTGCCGCGAAAGGGGACTTCGTACCGCCGCCTGGCCGCGAAAGGGACGTCGTACTGCCGCCTGGCCGTGAAAGGGACATCGTACCGCCGTCTGCCCGCGAAGGGAATGTCGTACCGCCTCCTGGCCGCTAAAGGGACATTGTACTGCCACCTGGCTGCAAGAAGGAGGTCAAACCGTCTCCAACAGCCTATGACTGTGGCATGACAACCTGACAGCCCCTGTTTGCCTCCGGGGCCATCCGGCAGGGGTGTCGTGGTCCCAGCCTCTTTTGAGGGTGACACCATGCCTCCGAGCTCCGCTGATGGCAAGGTCACACCTCTGAGCTCCTCCGATGGCTACATCACGCCCCCAAGCTCCTTCGTCGGTGATGTCTCGCTCCAGAGCTTCTTGGAAGGTGACGTCTTGCCTCCGAGCTCCTCCATTGGCGACGTCTCACACCAGAGCTCCTCCTTCTGCGACGTCTCGCCCCAGAGCTCCTCCTTCAATGACATCTCGCTCCCGTGCTCCCTAGAAGGCGACCTCTCGCCCCTGAGCTCCCCGACGGCGACGTCTCGCTCCTGAGCTCCTCCGTCACCGACGTCTCATCTAAAGGCTTCTCTGATGGCGGCGTCTCGCCTCTGAACTCCTCCGGGGGTGGCATCTCGCTCCTAAACTCCTCCGACGAAGACATCTCAGACTCAAGTCTTCCAAAAGGCGAAGCCACAGCTCCTGGACCATCTGAAATCAAAGACACGCCTCAGCGTCCCTCAGCGTCCCGTCTCGCCTCTCGGCTCCTCTCCGGACGAAGCCACACCTCCAAGTTCCCCTGAAGGCGTTATCATTGCTCACAGACCCGGCGTAGGCGTCACTGCATTCTTGTCACGGCGTAGCTCAGCCTCTGGACACCACCGAGGAGGTTTTTCTGCTCCCGATCTCCACCAAGTGCATTACACATTCTCCAATCTCCGCTGTGGACGTAGCTCCGCTCCTGACCTCCATGGTAGGTACCCCTTCGGTCCAGGTCTCCGCCGGTCAGCTACGCTTCTCCCAAAGTGCACCTCGGACTCTCAACCGAAGGACTGCCGTGTGCATGTGTGAGTGTGTGTGTGTGCGCTAGTGTGCGTGTGTTCGTGTGGGTATCTCTCTCTCACGCATGTCACTAAAACCCAAGCGAGCTGCACTCCGGCTTCTGCCTTTTGTCTCACTGGCACCCTGACAGTATGGCATTTGGCAGACACAGAGTTACAATATTCTGACTTGATACAGCTGAGCAATTAAAGGTTAAAGGCCTTGCTGAAGGGCTCAGAAGGAAAAAAGGTGTTGAGCATTGGATTAAAAGATTGTTCCAATCCAATGCTAAACACCTTTACCAACAGTGTTGTGCTAGTTACTAAGGAATAGTAACTTGTTACAGTTACTAGTTACTTCCTTCGAAAAGTAACCCAGTTACTTTGTTGATTACTTACACCAAAAAGTAATGTGTTAATGTTAAAAGTAACTTTTTATTTACTTTTTTAAAGAACGTTCTTTAATGTTCCCATTAATGCCCTTTTATGCGTTATGATCCATACAAACACAAAACTGACTTGAACACAAAGTAATTTTTAAACACTATTTTATTTAAGTCAGACCAGCACAAACTGAATATATCACAAGGATTTCTGAAATAAATAACAAAACCAGCTAAATAATATATTCAGAATCAAAAACGAAAGTGGCTTCTGCATCATAAAAGCTGTTGTGTTGAGCTCTTAAAAATTTTCCTTTCACAGCTAAAGTATAAAAAGTATCAACAACGTAGAACAGAACACTTGGTTAGCTTCTAGCTTCGTCGAGGCATGGAGGTTCTGGAGGAGCTTTGACAGATTGGAGTTGTTGTTTATTGCAGTAGATATGACCTTTAAACCAGAAAGACACAACTTACATTTGACTAAAATTTTTTGTCTTTATGCTCAACTGAAGTGAAATAATGAGCATATTTCCACTTTGAAGGCATGGAGGTTCTGGAGGAGCTTTGACAGATTGGAGTTGTTGTTTATTGCAGTAGATATGACCTTTAAACCAGAAAGACACAACTTACATTTGACTTAAATTTTTTGTCTTTATGCTCAACTGAAGTGAAATAATGAGCATATTTCCACTTTGAGAAACTCGTCTTGCTCTCGCCTCGCCTCACCATTACTGCCACACAGACCTGAATAAACGAAACAGTGCTTCTTCTTCGTGTTTACAGTGGTTGGTATCCACCAACCCTACAATGCGTCACTGCTGTAAACAGATTAGACTGTAGGATACACTTCAGACAAAATGAATTCATTTAATAAAGTAACGGACAACGCACCATACAGTAACAGTGACGGAGTTACTTTATTTAATAAGTCACGCGTTACAGTATTAGTTACTTTCAAAAGTAACTGCGTTACACTGTTAAACTGTTACAACACTGCCCAAAACTGTTCACCAATAACACTTTTTTTCCTGCATTTGATTTGAAGCCCAAAGGGCAGTATGTATAAATGAATTATTTGCACTCGAATACATCAATATGATGCCGCACAAAACTGCTAAATGATTGCATGTTGCTGACTCAAGGAAATGTCTGCCTTGAGATTTTTAAACAACTTACATTTGACTTAAATTTTTTGTCTTTATGCTCAACTGAAGTGAAATAATGAGCATATTTCCACTTTGAGAAATAGTTTCCAAAAACGATTTTTTTGGAAACTATATTGTTTCCAAATTAGAACTAGAACTGAACTGATTTTTCTTTTCTTTTTTTTCTTTATTCTGAAAGAAATTTGCTTCAGGCAAAACAAACTTCAAGTAGGTGCTCAATTTGTTTCTACATGCTTCTCCCTCAACAATAATATTGATATAACATTTGGATGTATGTTTTCAACTCTGAATACAATCCAGGGTGTCTTGGATTTCAGACTGTATGAAGAATCTGGTTACATTTGCATATGAATAAAAACTATTCTACATTCATAATGAATTGTCTATCCAAAAAAATGCTAGCCAGTTAAATCTGTTACAGCACTAATTTATCCCTGTTCTGTGTTCACCTCCAGGGCTTTTATTATTCTAGACTTACAGTTACCCCTTCAGCACCACTAAACACTTAACACCTAGGAAAACATTTCTTCAATCTGGAGAAGAAAGATGACAAGAAATATGCTTGTGTGTAGAAACCTGAACATCAGAACAGGGGGGAAAAAAGTTACTTAGAATTGCACAGAAATTTAATAGGATGCTCACTGATCAATCTTCTTCAAGCTACAAGAACAACTAGGACAATGTAATATAAATGGAAGTTGAACCCGCAGAGAACGTGTATACATTTATACATAAAAAAGTATATCTTGTGTCTTATTTTGTCATGTTTTTCTGTAGTATGTAGTACTTTAGGTTTGATACCTGGTTATGTGGTTTTATGACTGGTAAGAACTGATTTTAATTTTAAATGACTTACAGGTAACAAACTCAGACAAGTGCATACATGCACACATGCACGTACACACACGGAACTCTGTATTTCACTTACATCAGGGTAGTGTTTGTTTTAGTATGTGTGTACGTGCGTGTGTGTGTGTGCGCATGAGCGTTTGCGCGCGCGTGTGTGTGTGCGTGTGTGACAATACATCTGTGTGGATGATATGGTATTGTGATTTATTTTTTTTTGCCCGTGACAAAACATCTCCCAGCTGCTCACAACTTAGTTAATGTTTAACCCAAATCACTCAGTATGCAACATTTGCATTGTCCTTGTGGAAATTTCCCTGTAAATTATATAAGCTATAAATCCTAACGTTTACATCCCAGGTGTTTGTTAAATCAGCCATCACACCCAAAGGTACGGCAACAGTTCTCTATCAACTGTTTACACAAAGACGTTCTTGTCTTGTTCTTCAGAGAATGTTAAAAGAGAGAGTTGAAAGAATGCTAAAACATATGTGTGTGTGTGTGTATATATATATATATATATATATATATATATANNTATATATATATATATATAGAGAGAGAGAGAGAGAGAGAGAGAGAGAGAGTGTATCTAGCAACCATTTTAGTATATCTTCTCAAGAGACAATACTAAATTAAATACTAAATTAAACTAATACTAGAATAAATACTAAACTAAATACTAAATTAAACTTGAATATATTTTTGAGTAGTCAATGTGCAGCTTGTATAGCAGTACAGATTTAGTGTCCTCTGAAAATAATTCAACATTCAGTCATTATTGTCAAAATAGCTGGCAACAAAAGTAAATATACCCTAAGTGATAACAGCTGTAAGTCGTGTAACCATGCAAAGCCGCATTCAACATCCTATTTATTTTTATCTGCTTGACAGGGCCATACAAATTTGTGTATCTTTTATTAGGGCAATTAAAATGTTGTTCTTTGAGTACAATTTTCTAATAATTTATACAGTAAATAATAAATACAATAATTATTTATAAAATGTTCTAATAATTTATACAATAAAAACATACAGTAAAATATACAAATACGATAGATAGATAGATAGATAGATAGATAGATAGATAGATAGATAGATAGATAGATAGATAGATAGATAGATATTACTCTCCTCTCTTGTTTTTACACAATTTTACTTATACTGTATGTGGAATGCCAAAGAACACAAATAAAATTTTTTGCAAGTGATATGCAACGAAGCATGAAATTATATACACAATATCAACATATTAATAGTAATACTGCACTTTGCACTTCACTTCAGTTCCACTCTACAAATAAGTATGCTTTGCGGCCTCAAATGATATAAACAAACTCTGGTCAAAACTTGTTGGTTAAATGGTTAAGGTTTGCTTTAATAGTTGCTCTGTAAACATTCAATTAGTGACATTCAAACTCTATTCCAGTAACTCCTGATTTGTTTGACATTCCATACCGCACAAGCACACATTTTTCTGAGAATTCACAGAAACTGGATTTTCTCTGGATATTTTAATGACAACTGTACAAATAAAGAGAAAATCGTACAACAAACTTGTCCCGAAATAGAAGAAAGTCAGTGGCATACAATAGCACCCAATTTATTTTTTTGAGAAAAAGAAACAAAGAGACGTCAAAACTAGAAAAAAAGTATCAAATTCAAAATGTTGTGTAAATGTGTATCTGATTATCAGACAAAGTGAAGGATGTTTGGGTTACTTGTTTTCTTATAACAGACCAGCGACTGAAAATTCTCCCATGGATTTACAAAGAGAAATATATAGATCTGCTGGGGCAGTAAATTAGCCAAATAGAATGGGATTGAAATTTTATGGCCTTAGCCTGTCTTTAATTAATGGTCCTCTTTGGTGCTGTTTACAAGAAGAGTGTGAAAACATTTCAAAAGAGTCCTACTGTGTATCAGACAAAATATGAAGAAAACTGGCACTGCCAATGGATTGGTTCAGAGAAAGAAATCACTCAATGAAATTTACCCATATTATTATAAAAAATTGTTGTTACATTTTTGTGTGAACAGAATAGGAAAGAGATCATAAGTATTAATAATTCATACAAGATTCTTAAGACAGTTTGTCACATATCAGTCAGAGGCTACAGAGTTGTATTGTGTTGTCAATGATTCAGGGGTCATTGTCAAATATTGACTTGTTGCTTTAAGAATCAAAATACGTATTATGACATATCATGTCATGACATATACACCCATAAAAATAATAAGGTTCTATTGAGGGAGTAGTAAATAATCACAGAGCACTGAAGCACAAATCCTGCATCCTAAGTGTGACTGACAAAGGTATAAATAGTAGAATAATAAAACAGAATCATGTTCAGGTCTAAAATTAAAGTGGCTTATAATTGCAGAATGCATCAACAAACTAAAAGAAATGTGTTTGCTGAACATGCTTATTGCTGATTGGCTAAAGCACTAATCAGTGTGAAAGACAGAAGAAGATGGAGAGAGGGTAGAGCTTTACAGCTAACTGAGCCAAAAAATGAAACTAGTCCTGCATTCATTTAAAGCTTAGACATTTATGTAATGTTATTTGTGGTAGAAATGTGTGTGTGAATTCCAGTAGTGGACAAAGTAGACCATTCATTTTCTTCAGAGGGAAGTTAAAATAGTAAAAGTTAAAGAGTACTCCTTTACACTTTGGCTGTATGTAAAAAAACAAAAGGAATTTGAGTTTTAAAAGTGGAAGTATTGATATATGAGATCTACCTTGTCTTTCCTTCAGGACATTACCATACTGTACCTTCAGGAGAGACTTTCCTATTGTTGCAGACACATGGTGAAAGAACTCTTAGTCCACAAAAACCTTTGAAAGAACTGTGGGGTTTCGCTTGTGGTCTCACATCAGTTTCTCAATATTTATGCATTCCCTTTACAGCAGCAAGGGATGGCATGTTTCTTTCAAATGTTGTGCATTAAACAGTAAAATATTGCACATTAAAATGTAAAGTAAAAGCTTCCCAAAATAAAAATACTCTGATAAAGTACGATCCTTGTAAAATGTACTTAGATACCTTCTTGTGTTGTTGTTAAAACTGTGCTTAAAGCAAACTGGATAATTGAAAATAGATGAAGTAACTTCATCCTAAAACAAGAGCAGTAGCTTTCCGTTACATTGTTTTTGGAATTGTTGTTACATAGTTTTGTTGTCTATCAGTATTAGATTTTTGGTTTTGCATATGTGTTTTTAGTTTAGTTATTTTAGTTTGTTTTTGCTTTTGCTTTTATGTTTATAGCTTTGCTGTGTTTCTAGTTTTGCTTTTGTGTGTGAGTTTTATTGTTTTACTTATAGATTAGCGGTTTTTGTGTTTTGATGTTCTGTTGCATTTTAGTTTTGCTGTTTTCAATTTTGCTGTTGCATTTTCAATTTTACTCAGTTGCATTTTTGTTTTTCTATTTCTGCGTTTTCTGTTTAGAGGCAGTACAGTAAAAAGTATTCTGCATTTTCAAAATATACTTATCGATCACAGAAATAGACTTGTTGACTACATGGCTTGTCATGTCGCTTTAACGTCTTTTTCAAACTCAGAGCTGAAAAAAAAAACCAGTGTGTTAGTGCTGAAGCAAAATGAAGCAACTGGCTATAAATCACAACAAAGCCCAGATATTCTCCAAAAGCACACCAGTGATGATTTCTCAACCTCAGCCCATCAACGCAACTTCTGATTAATGCAAAATCAAACGTGGCTCAGCTAAATGTATGAAAATATACCACAGCTGGGCTGTATTACTGCTGACATTCAAAACAAGAAAACATGCCAGTGTGATTGGAACTGTGAGCTAAAGCCTGTGTCTGTGAGTGGAGTGAAGGATGAAACTACAACCACATGGAGCAGTAGGATTTGGAGATGAATTTCCCTGGACTGAAAGAGTGTAACACTATAATCAATTACAAGATCCAGACTATCTAATTACATATCTAAGTGCATAACATTTGTAAAGACATAGAAGGTATAATGCTGTAGAAATGTATCTGTTTGATTCTCTTTGAAAAAAAAAACACATTCCTTTTCCTTTCTAAATGCAGAGGAAAATGTGTTCAAATTAATAGTATGGCAAAAGAATGACCACCTGCTAAACAGTGCATGGCATTCAGTTCATGTATATATTGAAATAATAATAATAATGGTCTAATGGTATAGTTGAAATACCATTATGAAATACTATTTTCTGTTTTCCCTCTGTTTTCATATATAATTACCAAAAATTTGAGAGAAAACAACAAGTGGGAAGCAATAAAAATGTAATGCAAATCTTAATTAAGTAAGTAAGCAAATCGGATGAATTTTTTGGGTCAGTGGGTGAGTATATTATCAATTTGTGGACAGACAATTAATTGATGAACTACCAAAGTCAATTAATTACTATCCTCCATATCAAAAAACATCATTGAGCATTTGACATTAGTTACAAATCGAAACAGGTTTAAAGACTAGCATTCAATTTTGTATATGGAATCATGTTTGTTAGATGTACAGTATAATTAACTACTAAATTATATATAATATATATAAGTACTATATATTACATAATAATAAGATAATAATAATAATAATAAAATAATAATAATTATTTATATACCAATAATAGAAAATAATGAAAATAAATCACTAAAACAACACTGAAAGTTAAAACCTTAATTGTCTGATAATTTTTTATTTGTATTTTTTTTTTTTTTCGTCATCCACCCCTTTTGCTTTATCTGTGTGTAATGAATAAAGCTCTTGGTTCTAGTGCTTACAGCTTTCATACAGTGTTTGCCAAACAAGCTAATCCTGACTGTCTTGGCGTGTTTCCTGATTGTGCCTGCATTATCACCTCCAGACTCTCCTTAACCCATTCGCTCAAACTGTGATACAAAAGACCTAAAACAGCTCATGACTCTCAGAGATCCTGATAGAGCAGTGAGACACACATCCTGCGTCATTCTGCTTAGTGTGACTGACAAAGTGCCATTTCCTTGTCACTTATTAATAAAGACAAATGAATTCATGGAAATTTCTGAACAAAGTGAATTCAGATGCACTCTGTATTTGCTTAGGCATTGACAGGGAATGGTTAGGATTAAAGAAAAACTTCAGCAACTTTTTAACCTAATCTCCATCTGCTGCACTTTAATGTCTGTGCTATTATATTAGTGTATAACTTTCTATACTTAACTATAACTATACCTACACTTAAGTTATATTAAAATAAAATACAATTATAGTTCATTGTAATGGAAATTAATCCAAATTTTTGTTTGGTTATGTTATTCGTTTTGCAAAACTTTTTTGGTTGAATAAAGTATTTGAAACCACTGTTCAGAAAGTGTAGTAAACCATAAAGATTTATTTAGACTTAAAAATTCTTGTTTAACGTTTCTGAGGTCTCTTTTACTCTCACAAGTTTTATGAAAGTATTATGATGATGATGATGATGATGATGATGATGATTACGATAATAACGATGATGATGATGATTGTGATGATTATGATGATGATGATGACTTTTTTTCTTACTTTCTTACCATCATTATGATCCACATATTTGATTTTTTATTTTTATTTATTATTATTATTTTTTTTTGCAATGGGTGCCATTTCTGATATAACCTTCCTATTTTTTCAACATCCTGGCCTGTTCGACCTTAGCAGTAGGTCGAGAACCCTATAGATGAAACAGACCCCTCTTTTCTGTATGACACTGTATACCATTCAAACAGGGACCAACCAATGACTTTATGCTATACACAATGCCTGGACATTTTATTTCAGTTGCAATATCAAAATAATTGTGACCCATTGGACATTTACCTTCACCTTCGCATATACACAACATTAATAGACTTGTAGTTGCACACATTTGTGTGTCAAAAGATGGATGTAGCTGTAGTGCTGCTGCTCCCACAGTAAAATGTTTCAGTATGCTGGAGACACACAAAGACTCATATGAAATGAGAAATATTCACTGCCTCCCTAGAAGGCGTGAAAGGAAATTTATCTAAGTTGGAAAAGCATTTTGAGGTAAGTCTCTGGATGGGATATGAGGCTCAGGCTGTTATCGGAAAATTTTGAGGTAGTAGAACCAGGGTATAGTTCAACATCCTATATTGTATTGTACCATTGTATATTGCTTTTTCTTAGTTTGGTTATTTATTAACTTACTTACTTACTTACTTACTTACTTACTTACTTACTTACACTACAATAGATTCATAAAAGCATTTTTCAAAAATAAGTTTTGTGTGAAAATTAATTGACATCCACCTACAAAATGTCTGCCTTTAAACATTTATTATATGAAAGGTTTTAAATAAACATATTTCCTTATCTCAGTCCAAATTAAAGTGTGGCAACGAATGTGACAATGGCACACACAGTCAAAAAGAGGTTAGGTTTAAAAAGAAAACCCTTTCATCATTCCTGTAATATGAACTTTGCGAGTCATCCGCAGATACTGATGTGTGTATATCACATGGCATTAATATCGAAGCTGTTGCCACATATTTAATTTATGAAATCAATTGAGCTCGGTTATTGCTATCTTATTTTATTCGCTCTTTTTCTGTTTCCAATAGTATGTATAATATTTTGCACATGGTGCTGCGTTATGGCACAAAGCTGCTGCTCAATAGACTTTTTGTTTTAACACTGAGGGGGCACTGCTGCAAGGCTGTGTGTGTGTCTGTGTGTGTGTGTGTGTGTGTGTGTGTGTGTGTGTGTGTGTGTGTGTGTCTGCACCCTCTGCAGTTGCCTCCATATTCTATTACAACAGTGACTCAGGAAAATATATAGAAACTATATCTAAATAAACTATATATAAAAAAAATCTTGTTTAATTCAGTCATTTTGGACAAAAAGTCTAAATAGTCAAACAGAATACGAGCATTTTTTTTATTTCCAGACTTGATAAGTATAAGTCTTCAAAGAAAATCTTATTCAATCATAATATTACATTTACTTTTTTATTTTACCCTATACATATAACAATGCATTCAGACATGTAGTGTTTTTTAGTGCGTGTGTGTGTGTGTGTGTGTGTGTGTGTGTGTGTGTGTGTGTCTGGTGAGCACATGCACATGCAAATTGAACTCCCTTAAAACATGATCACCGGTTGTCGTGGAAACATTGAGTAGCTGCTGCTCAACAGCAGATGATGGCAGTAAACATAAATGTTCACACAGATGCCCACTGGCTGAAGCAGACGGCTTGTTTAGACATACTCAAGGAAGACACAGGCAACCTGATGTGCCCCTCAGCTGATACAAATAAGAGTTACATTTAGGTCCGAAAACATGAATTTCCAGAACTATCTAAATATTTACCGCTTGCTAAAATCCTTTATTTTTTCATCTGAAAAACTTTCTTTCTATACGATGAAGTATTTGCAGCTCACCACCTCCTCCTCTCCTGCTTCCTCAGTGACATTTCCTTGTCTCAGAGCAAATGTTAAGACAGCCTTTCACAGAATATAAAAAGTACACCCATGCTCTTTTCTCTTAGCTTCCCTAGTCACTCCCCATTCCTGAAATGTCAGTTGCACTCGCAGAGATTTCACTAGAACCAAAATGCATGTAAATGTATTAGTGCCAGAAAAAGCTGCTTTGTGTGAAGCTTCTATTGTTCTCAACAAATAAAACTGATTTGAATTATGTGTACAAATAAACAAACCCATGCCGCATTATTTCTATCCATTCCAGTCCACATTAAATAAACCTCTGATGATTTTATATTCCTCTCAGATGTATGATGCAGGTTGCTCTTAACTGTTTACAAGCTTTACAAAAAAAAAAAAAAAGAAATGAACAGAATAAGCTGTAGCTTATTCTCCGGCTACTATGGATTACTCTTTAACCAGACAAAGTCTTTAGTTTATCCATAAAAAATTTAACACTCTGCTAAAAACAGCCTCCAAACTGATAATAGTGTAAATGCACATCTACAGAGGACACTCAGTCTTACAATAAGTGGGTATGTAAATCACAGTGGACAGTTTTATAGCTGGCAGCAGATGCACTCCGTTGTTAGGCTTCACAAAGAATCAACACAATGATATTTGAACAGTTCAACTCGAACAGATGTATAATTAACTTGTGTAATTCTAGCATTATCTTATCAGGTGAATACAGTGTGCAGTTGCAGGGAAGTGTTCTTGATGGGGTTTGTTCACACAACAAACCCTTGCATAACATTTTTTAGTATTGTTCCTTCAGTTGTGTAACCATGAAGTTACAGTTCATCAAACAAAGAGATGAAATGCAGTCCATGTGGACAAAACACTCCACACACTCTTTTTGGTGACTATAACAACAGTTCTTTCTAACTGCAGGGTTTGTATTAATGTACTCATTTGAAATTTAATTTTAATTTTTTTAGTTTGGTTTTGTGATCAAATAAAATAACAAATCACAGTGGAATACAGCGCCTGTCAAAAGTTTAAACACATCGAGACCTTTATAGTAGGTAATTTAATGGTATGGAGATTTATTTTGACCAAATAAATATATAAATATATAGATGTAAAACTTTGTTTATTAAGCTTTACACTCACTTTGCATCCAGACAGATACAAACATTTAGCTGAAATTCTTTGACATACCGCTTGTAGATTTTGCCAAAGGTGTTCTTTATTAGTTGAATGTTTCTTTTTTACCTTTTAATCCAGTTTATTCCAGAGCAGTTCAACAGGACTTAGGTGCAGACTTACACAGATCATTCCATGAGAGATAACACTCTAGCTGGCAGTTTGCTTCCTAAATAGCAGTTACAGAAAATTGACATATGCATTGGGTCATTGTTTTATAGTGAAATTGGGTTTAATGAGCTGCAGTCCAGATGGAACTGCATAGTGTTGAACTATGTAATAGTAGCCATGTTGGTTCAGTATTTCTTTCACTTTCACACTCAGACTAAGTCTCCAACCTGCCCTGCCCCAAAAATGTTAAGCTTCCACCTCCATGTTTCATTGTGGGTGTGAGGCAGTCTTGTAAAATCTTCTTTCCTGTTCTTCATTTACATAAGTTCTTCTGTTAGAGCCAAAAATGTAATTGTGTGTTAGTCATATTTGGACTTATCTGTCTATAGAACTTTCTTCCAGTCACTCACTGTCAAATTCCTTTGTTTCTGCTATTTTTCTTGATTGTTGGATATAAACAACAGAAAAATGCATGGATGGATAGATAGACTTTCTAGATTTTTGACCATTTTGAAAGTTTGCTGTTTCCCTGGGAATCCTAGAGGCTTTACATTTGTCTTATTTTGAGATATAAAATATGTATTTTTAGTTATTTTTTTTATTTAATCTCAAAATGTGGAATTCTTGTTGAAGTTTCATGAAGAATTAAGTATAATGATATACCATCATACTGATATTTCTCCACATTCCAAGTTGAACATTATCCAGATTTCTGTCATCTTCTCAGGTGTTTTTAACTAATCATTCTTTAGTCCTATTTAATGAGCCTGTGAGTGGGTTTGGTGTAATTAATACTTCTATTTATATACAGTGAATTAAAGTAGCTCAGAGCAGAATGAATATGATAAGCTGCTCCATTAACAAACCCGCTGCAGTGCATTTTGTTTATTAAAGTGGAGTGTCTAATGTTGGCATGGCAGAATTTAAGGTAGAGACAGAAAAATGAGTGAGAGTGAGAGACATCCAGGCTTAGTCGTGTAACATTAAAAGCAAAGTACGCACAAGAACACACACACCACACACACACACACACACACACACACACACTTAAATACCATGCATACCAGGCAACATGAACCATTTGCTTAGATTTGCATTTGTGTAAATTGCACATACATACAAAAATACATATACAATGAAACATGTGTGTTAGCTATGCCTTATTTTCAGGGTCTTTTATATTGTAAACCATTTTTTTAATCTCACAATGCACCACAATAGATACATGACACATGAGCAGTCATAGAATATGCATAATGCTCTACAATGCTAGTTTTTTAGTATGTGAACTCACAAACAATGCACTGTTCCAAAAATGCAAAAGTCTTTAAAATTCTTTAGTGAAGTCATTTCCATAGTAATAGATTTGGGTTCTTTGAACTCAATCAAGGTTAGAACTATGCATTTTTAAATAGGCTCAGATATTATTTTTGTAAAAATCCTTATAAAAAAAACTTTTTATAAAATCTACTTCAATTCTGAAAACTCTGTATTCATCAACACAACTTAATATCTTGTTATGAAAGTTTTTCCAACTGATCATTTACCATTTTGGAAAATAAAGATAAATGTTTTAATCGCTTTCCACCATTCCAGGATTTCCACCATTTCAGGTTTAAGGAAAGTACAGGAGTGTGGATTAATATCATCCGCTGCGCAGTCAGGAACTGCATGCGGGCATTGCCAATTAAGAAGGCTCAGCCGGATGCTGGTTTTTAGGGGATTCTGCAGTAATGAGCAGTAAACAGTAAAACTAAGCCTTAAACAGTACCTATTCAACAGGATCCTTTCACAGATCTGCCATTTAATGTCCACATGGCTGATAATCATTTTTGTATGCAGCTGCTAAAAGTGTGTGAATGCATATGTGCTCTAACTGCTGGAGCAGGAGGGGTAAAGAAATAATGGTTTGTTTAATCATGCTAATTATCATTAGCATTAACAATATTTGTCTGACGTCAAATATGTACTTGTCTAATATTAGCTACGTTGACCATACTGTATATCGTTGTGTAGTCATTGTAAATATTAATGACTACAAACATTTTGTGTTTACTTTTTTTTAGGTCAGAATGTTAAATATATACTTGTCTCATATTAGTTAAGTCGAACATAAATAGGTTTTTATGTAATATTAATGACCCGAAACATCCTCATTTTGGCTTTGCAAAAAATATAATAAAAAATAAGGCTTGCAAGTCCAGATAGCATGTACTTATATGGGGAGAGGGGGCGGGGCTTGGTGATAATATTTCTATAACTGACAATACCATAGTGATATCTTCCAGTCAATTAACTTTTTCTAGTACATTGACTGCCAGGCCGCTCTACACAAAGTTATTGCCGGCTGTTATAGAGAGCTTTTTAAATTATTAAACTTTTTTCCCGTCACACAAAGTGAGGCAAAATGGAAAATTCTGCTGTGATACCTTTTTCCAAATCTGCTTTTATACTGTAATCAACCCTAATTTCAGTTATATCAATCCAACAACCTGACCCACCAAGCCAAACCTAGCCGAAAAAATAAAGAGTGTAAATTTAATGCAGAAAAAAGGAATTGTAAACAGCTAGTTCCCTAGCATTCCGTGTGTTTATGCGACAGGGTATGACTAATGTCTCAGAGTAATGCACTAACCCATGTAATGTAGGGTATAAAATCATTCACTTCTGTCACTAAAATAATCTTACTATGTTGTAAGTTATGCTCCAGTTTAAAGGAAAGGGATTAGGGGACGATTTTGAGCACAATGTTTGTCCGTTTTACATCGTACTAATGAGTGCACACAAAGGATCACACATGCAACACATTAAAGACAGTATAAAATGGCAGAACATGTTTGGAATTGATAAACCCCTGCACACAAAGAGAAACACACACCAGTCCATATAGTCACAGAGAGGAAGCAGAAAAACTTTGACTGAACATGCAGACAGATATATGACAGTACATTACGCGTAATTGCTTGGTTAGATAGATCCCTGAGATCTGCTGTGTGCTGTTCGTCAAGCTCAGCTCGTTTTTTATTTTCTGATCAAGACAATTATGATGGCAATACATTTACAACCTGTGCCAGCATCATTCCCATCACCCTCAAGCCCGGTACTTAATGACGTGCACGTTTCATACGCTAACTGTGCAATCTGTGCGCCATGTGTGAGGTGGAATGCCTTCGACCGCACCGCGGTTCTGGAGAAAGCGGTGATTTCATTTTGATCAAAGTCGCCGTGCTCTGGCCAAGAGCCCTGTGGTTTGTTATGGCTTCTACCATGGCTCTAATTGTTAAAAGGGACAGACGGCCATGGAGTAAATATTATTGCTAACCTGATTTCACCGCACAATTCTTTCTGCGTCATCGAGAATGGCAAGATGAGGCACTTTAATTAACTTAATTTTCTCCAGAGGATGGTGATCCTTTCACAATATCTGCCAGTTTTATGTATGACTGTAATTGCATTAAAGCTAGTTTGTTCCAATGAAAATGTATGTTGCAAGAATAATGCTTTTAAATTGATTTGGAATGAGACCTGAGCAATCACTGCATTGCAATAACAATATCAGTTTCAAAACAGCTTGTCGCAGCACCGCGATGAGGAAAGCAATCTCACGGTAGTGATGACAGGTTAGGTCACGACTCCGACTCAGGAAGGCCACTTTCTCATGTCAGCCACAGGCATGTTCACATTTGGGAGAGATGTACTTCCAGGAATGCAAAAGAGGAAGGAATGTGAGTGATACACCCCACACACACACACACAAACACACACACACACAAACACACACACACACACAAAACCCACCCCACCAATGCCATTAGCTCCTTGGTTCTTAACATAGAACAGTCCAATTATTGACTCTTTACCCTGTGGGGCCTTGGAATACATTTAACCAGTGTTTTTAATAATTAATTAATGCATACAACATGTCCAGGGATTCTAATTGTGTATTTATAAATGGTGCAGATCAGTTCAGTGTGTACAAATAGAAGGTCAAATGGTGAGTGTAATGTTAGAGATCCATGTGCACTGCAGTTATATTATCAGTAGTACTAGTCCGGCATTGTACAGTCTCCGGCTATACAATCAGCTGAAAAGTTAAGGCATGTTCATTTTCCCCAGGCATGTTTACTTTGTCAGTTTTTCGTATCTATATACAGTATTCCTAAATATTTAAGAAATATACAAATGCCTGGTTACTGTAAAAGAAATCTACAATACAGTAATTATATCTGTCTAATCTGCACTTTACAAATTTTTGAACATTTCTACAGAGAAATACTTACTTGGAATAGTCAGCATTTGAGAATCTGATGATAAACAAAAATATATATAGAACACACTTCTATACTGTATAAGGAGAAAGCTAAATCTAAAACTTAATACCAAATCACTCAATTTATAAATATCATAAAATGTTAATGTAACATTGTAGAAGACGTTTTGGGTGTCAGAATTTTGTATTAAGAGCGTGATCATGATAGAGTTTACAGGAAAGAACTCTTATCAGTTTGTCAGTAAAATAATAAGCTGATTATTTTGGTGATAAGAGGGTAAAAAAAGGAGACTGGTGATTTTATAGCTTCTGTGGAATCAGTGATACTGGAACTAACTCATTTCAATTACTATAAATATAACGAGAAAGGTTTCAAATGCAGTGTGCTGTTTGTTATAGGAAAATAATTTGCTTTATGGAGTTTACAGCTTGGCTGCATCACATCAGCCTACTGTTGATCATTTTCCTATAACAGCATGTGCTATGATGATTTATTCCTTATGTAATGTAGCTAGTCAGAAACAGGTAGAGCTGCATCTAGCACATGAATCTTGTTTAGTCATGTGGTTTTGATAGGATTTGTTTTGATGCCTTTAAGGAGTGGTTTGTATTTGCATATAATGAGCCTTATATCTACAGAGCTGTTTGTCAGCAAATGCTAATCTTTTCTTTTGATTCAGAATCAGAATCAGACTCACCTTGTTTGCCAAGTATCATGGGTTACATAATATAAAAAACAAAATATAAAAAATCTATATAAAAAATCTATATAAACTAGTAAAATATGGTGATGATGACGATGATGATGATGATAATAGTAACAATAATAATAATAATAATGGAATATAATTAGTAGTAATGATTATAGAATATAGTAATATTAGTAATAATAATAATAATAATAATAATAATAATAATAACAATAAAGTACTCACTACTTAAACCATATGCACTCAGCAGTAGAAGTGTATGCACTCAGTACAAAATATATATGCTGTGCCCATAGTACTATACAAGACCTATACCAGAATTGTAAATGTTTAGCATTAAATACTGTATACCTAGTACTTACTGCAACAAGTCAGTTTGCATGGCTTTATGCAACCTGTCCAAGAACATGAATTCCTGGAATCATGTCCTGTGGTCTGATAAAACTAGCATAAACTTGTTTGGCTTAGATGATGTCCAGCATGTGTGGTAATGCCCTGGTGAGAAGTGGCAAGAAAACTATGACTTGCCTACAGTCAAGCATGATGGTGGTAGCATCATCATGTGGGGCTGCATGAGTGCTCCTGGTACTGGGGAGTTTTCCAATATGAATATGACCGCAAAACACACCGCCAAGATGACAACTGCACTGCTGAAGCAGAAGGTGATGTAGTGGCCAAGTACAGTATGTTTCAGACCTGAACGCTACTGAGCACCTGTGGGGCATTCTCAAGTGGAAGGTAAAGAAGCGCCATGTGTCTAACATCCAGCAGCTCTGTGATGTCATTATCAAGGAGTGAAAGAGGATCCCAGCAACAACCTGTGCAGCTCTGGTGAATTCCATGCCCAGGAGGATTAAGGCAGTGCTGGATAACAATGATGCTCACAAAATATTGACACTTAGGACACAGTTTTGACATGTTCACTTAGGATGTACTCACTTTTGTTGCCAACTGTTATTTTCAGAGTACAGAAAATTTGTATTGCTATACAAGCTGCACATCAACTAAGTTTCATTTCCATAGTATTGCCCTTACAAAAATGGTAGCTGAAATGTGAGGGGTGTATTCAGTTTTGTGAGATGCTGTAAATGCTTTTTCATGTAGTGATGGGACGTTCATGAACAATTCATTCATTTTCAAGGTGTCTTTATTGTGACTCGGAAGAACGAATAGTCTCAAAGAGTTTTCATTCATTTTCTACTGGACCTGCATGAGCAAAGCATAGCAAAATCTTCATAGGCTATCTACAGGAAACAGAATTGAGTAGTTCCTCTCATGTGTCTTGCAATCCGAGTCGTATGTTCTTTTATCACGTGACTCCTATAGATGCTACACAGTGCATTGTCTGATCCTGACATTATTGTTACAAATAATTATGGGATTACATCATAAAAGAAATATCGATACAAATGAGAAGAAATAAGAGGTGAGCTACTCATTCTCTTTATCATAATTTATTAATTCCTTAATCCTCCTGGGCATGGAATTCACCAGAGCTGCACAGGTTGTTGCTGGGAACCTCTTCCACTTCTCCATAATGACATCACAGATCTGCTGGATGTTAGACACATGGCTTGTTCTTCATTTTCCGCTCGAGGATGCCCCACAGGTGCTAGGGTTCAGGTCTGAAAACATACTGTACTTGGCCATTCTCTTTATCATAATTTGGCCTTAACTGCTATATCATGTTTGCATTTGAACTATAGTCGAAGTGTATGTGGACGTGTTGGTGATCTGAAAATTTACCATTTTCTTTTATGTCTGATCAAAGGAACTAAATGAACTAAATGACAATCATTTTCGTTAAAAAAACGAATTCAATAAAATGATCCGATTTTACCATCACTATTTTCATGCACCCCAAACAGCATCTTTTGACTGGGAGAGTGGGCGTGGGTCGCCGCGGCCCCGCCCTTATGCAAATATGTATGTGGAGCCTGCGCGTGTCCGCGCGCTCAATGAGCCCGTAAGCGAGACGCTTCGGGAGGCGTGTCCGAGTGTGTACCGGAGACAGCCTTCTCCTTGTGAAGCGTGCGCGCGTGTACGTGTGCTTATGTGCGTGTGCGAGGAGAGCAAGTATGCCGTCGCCGTGGGATTGCAGCCGCTTCCGCGCGACACGCTGAGACAATAAATACGAGGACGGAGAGGAGCGCGCGGCGTGCAGCCATGGGAGGCCAGATCACCCGTAACGCCTTGTATGGTGAGGAAGCGTCCGTTTAAGCCCTATCTATCCAGACGTATATTGTCATATCTCATCCTGTAGCTGAGCGTTTATAAGGGCGAATGCTTTTGCATATAATAGTGCTATACGAGCCGGGATATGATGGTTAAAAAAAAGAGTTGTGCGTCTCATTGCTTTCCTGCTTTAGACACATACTGCATGATGATATCCGGTGAATGCCATCCTATAAGCGCCTCGCGCACCTTCAAGCGGTACAGCCGCTCGCGCTCTAGATCCAAAGCTCGCGGCGTGAGAAAAGAGAGAGAAAGACTCTAATTTCTCACCTTTTACGACAAATAAGGCTCTTTATAAAGCTGTATATCTTGTGCACAAGCTAAGAGCATTAGAACTATATGCACTCAGTATCAGACATGTATGCATGTGTACTAGACCCTTATACAGTGTACTATGACTATATGCTCTGTGTTATAGGAACTAAATCTGCTCAGTGCACTAGAGCTGCATGCAGTGTACTACAAATATATGCCATCATCAGTACAATTATATCTACTCATAAATAAAACAATTTGTACACATTAGTAAAACTCAGTATATGTACATGTACCCAGTACTAGAACCAAATGCATTTGGCAGTAGAGCTACATTCACTTAGTACTAGAACTCAGTACGTGTACTAGAGTACTCAGCACTAGAACCATAAGCAATCAGCAATAGAGCTGCATGCACTTAGTACTTAAACTGCATGTACTCAGTATTGAAAGTATACCATTCAGTAGAACAATATGCCCAGTACTTTAACTATGTGTACTATAACATAAAATAAGTACAAAGTGCATGTGCTAGAGTAGTCAGTACTAGAACTATATGCAATCAGCAGTAATAATATAAACATATAAGCACTCAGTACTTGAACTACATAAATTTAAAATTCTACTTCTGAGTACATGTAGTTATTTTACTGAATTACTACATATACTCAGAAGTAGAATTTCAAAACCCTGAGCACTAAAACTATACAAGCTATATCATATACTTACTACTAGAACTAGACCTGTAGTAGAGCTCTATATTCTCAGTACTAGAAGTCAGTCTTAGCAGTGTATGTACTGTGGCAAAATGATATGTATGCAGAATTGGTTGCATATTTGAATCATTAAAGTACAGTATGAAGCACTTGAGGTACAAATTCAAGTTCTCTGTCCTTGGTAAATGCTAGTTTAACACATTCAGAAACGAATAATTATTGTCGTGATGTTATAACAGTGAAGATGAAAAGGCAAATAACACGTTAAGCAAATGTTAGTCGTTTGATGAGGAGATAGTGGTCAAATGAGCATTAAATTTGCTACGCTGACAGTACAAGCTGTGGCCATGAATGCATTCTGTGCTTTTGCATTTAACCTAAGCATAAATAAAAATTGTGGTTTTGTGTGTGTGTGTGTGTGTGTGTGTGTGTGTGTGTGTGTTAACTTGTTGGTATTCCCCAGGTTGTGAAACCAAAAGCAAGTTTAGATGAAATACTTGTTGATAAGCATTTTACGCCTAAAATATGCATATTGTGTTATTGTATATCGCATAGAATTCTCTCTGCCGCCATTTAGTTGATTATTATAAGATTAAATATCTTCACACAATTATTTTGCAGATCTTTATTAGTACAAAAAGACACAATAGCAAGCTTTTTACACACACTTCTAATCACTTTCTTTTTCACACACGCAAGCCCACTCCTGCTTGTGTTTGTATGTGTCTGTGCAGCTGTCTGGCCTCAGGTTAAATCCTGTACACAAAGCACACAATCATTCGTCCTAATTTAGACATTGTCATATATCCAATTAAGCGAACTTGGCCTGTGCCCATTACTCAGGGTTCTTAGAGTTGATGAATGTTTTTTCTTTCCTCTGATGTCAGCTCAGTTTTTTGATCATTCACTAAAATTTAGAATGTGGAGTATCTGATCCCAGTCCAGCATACACAGGCATCTTTTTTTCCAGCCTAGCCTGAAGGTCAGCACATAAAGATGATCTGTTGTCCAATTATACATGATCCTTTTTGTCTTTTCTCTAGGGTTATTGCAAGTACAAGCATGAGCTTGTGAATTTTGCATATATGAATGTGCGTGTCAGTCTCACAAAGATCTGAAGATGATTTTACAATGCCCTTGTAGGCATTGTAGGCCTTGTAAGTATGTCTGTGTGTGTGTGTGTGTGTGTGTGTGTGTGTGTGTGTGTGTGTGTGTGTGTGTGTGTGTTTTCAGTTTGTCACAGAGCGTGTTGGTTTATAAAGGCGAGAAGGTCTCTGAAACTCTATTGAGGTATTGACCCTTCTCTGTCATGTGACCAGACCATTTTAATGAAATATTGACTGGCTTAATGTCATGACAGAAAAAAAAAGGAAGCAAACACTTCTAACACTAAGGATGTGGAAGCTTTATTAACATGCCCTATTTTTGCTAGGGTATGATAAGCTAATAAGATTTTTGTTTTGAAAAGCATAAGGATGGTGGGCAATAGTCTCATAGTCTCCTGGTTCATAGTTGTTAGCTAATGCATCCTCTTCACCACTGACACACAAATCCACTAAGTGCTTGGGCCCCTACTGTGACGACACGGGGTCTGTTAGCCTGGCGTGACAGAAACATATGTGTGTGGATCAGGTGGCACCGGTGCTTGGTAACCAGGCCTGCTTTCTCTCTCCGTTTTCATTTCCATTACTATGACTCACTCAGGCCTTTGTTTAGAAGCACAAATGTGTATATGACAACAGGACACATCATCTAGAAACAGATCATTTAGAAAGACAAAGACATGTCATGACTCTCTTATCTATAGGAACGTTACTCTGCAGCAGTATTATTCACTGTAGCATTTACTTTCATTTCATGTGCAGAGTTAATGGTCAAATATTTGTTTTTAGTGAATAAATAAATGAAAAAGATCATCAAAGATGGAGTAGTGTTTTTGCAGTATAAGCACATCCTGAAGTGTTTAATGTGTCTAATACTGGAATCGTATGTATTTATAATGCATTTATTTATTAATGGAAGAGCACATCATACTTTTTTATCCATGTACAGTTAAGTGAAATGTTTGCGGGATGTCAATGAAGTAATTGTGAAATATTCCATTGTAACGGCTATAAACAGTTCTTTCAACTCTCTCTCTCTCTCTCTCTCTCTCTCTCTCTCTCTCTCTCTCTCTCTCACACACACACTCTTTCTACATCGCTGACTGTTTCAACACACTGACACCTATCAAAATCTACATCTTGAAGCTATTTGCTTTCAGATTTAAAAAAATAATATTAAACGTTTTTTATTTGCATTTATGTTGCGTGGCCCTTCAAACACATCTGTGTGTATAGTCAGAGCTATTGTTATTTAAAAGGAGTGAACATCAATCACTTTCTGAGCAGATTAAACAGATTCAAGAATTCAACATCTTCCTGTGTTTAATTAGTCTTTGCTGACAGGGTTTAGGTTGCCTGGTTGGCCCGGGGAGGATGTTTAAATTATTTATGCATTTTTCTCGTATCCACATTTGATAAATATGTAGCTGGCCATATTGGTCGTGTCTCTGTTGCGCGAGACCTGAGTACACAAAGCTCCATTTGCAGTGTTTACTGACACACAATACATCAAGAACCACTGGTGCATTTGGTGCCGTTTTAACCAGGATGCTCTGCTGTAAAGTGACAGCTCGGAAATCCCGTTTTAGTCATTTTGTGAAAAGCTTGAGAAACCGCAAACAACATCTGATCCATTTTGCTTAAATGACACAGCTATTAAATCTGATTATGTAATATCAGATTCCATATGTGTATTATATACATGCGCAGCATTGTGCAGTTTACTGTTTTTTTGGGGGACAGGTGTATTATTTATGTTTGTTAGTGCTATTGGTTGTCAGTACTTGAGACTTATTTTTATGTCCACACCCAAGCCAAGTTGGCACTTGTCACCATTTAGAAAACAAGTGTTAAAGAGGCGTGTGCTAGACAGAAAGCCTGTTGTGTTGATTTGTTTTAGAAGACTTTAATACCATTATGGAAATTTGTAAGAACAAATCAACACCATTTACCTGTATTCCCAATCTTCCCATATCTTTTCTCTTTCCCACATAGATATTAGAACAGTTGTACTGCAGTTTCTCTTGAAGTTTGCTATTCTCTAGACCTGTTCAAATATACGACTGTTTTTTTGTTCTTACTGTCTAAATTAGATTGTATCTCAGCTCACAGGTCTTGTAGCTAAAGGTTATCATGTTGCCATCATCAAATAATTTGCATAATAAACATGATTGGTTCAAGCATTTGAGTTTGTTGTGATGTCATAAGCTTATATGTATATAATCACTCTTTCTATACTCTGTAATATATATATATATATATATATATATATAAATAAATAAAATTGTGTCTGAATCAATTATCAGAAAAAGGAAAAAAGTTATCAGCAACTGTATAATAGATTACATTTTTTACTGTAAGTCCAACCCACAAAAACTAAACTTAACTAAAACACAAGAGCAGAACCTTGTTAAGAAAGATCTTTAGTGGATATTGCATGTTTGTGTGTCCAATAATGACATATCTAAAAGAACATCGCATGATTGCGATGTTCTTTTAGATATGTCATTATTGGACACACAAAAGCATTCCTATACATGCCTAATGGAACTAATAGATATTTTTTTCTTTGTGACAGACATACAGTAAAGCATGTCAAGTCTGCAATGAGCATTTAAAAAGATTAGTTAAAAAGAAACTGTTGTGTTTATATTTTGTTTTCGGTGCTGTGATATTGAATTTTCTGATGTAATGCTTTTTCAGATTTTGTGTTATTATTGGATAAAATATACGTAAAGCTTTGCTGTCACTTTTTACTGATTTCCATTTGATTTCCGTTTTTGGGTTGTTATAAAAGATATTTACCAAGTAAAGGTTTTTAGCACCTATGTAATGATTACCCGTAAGTAGTCACAACTTACATTTACTTATAGTTGTATTGACTTTGTTATTTCCAGGTCACTTCCCAAACTGACACTAAGTCAATTGCTATTAAGGCTCAACAAGGTGTGTTTGTGTGTGTGGGTTTCACTAGGGATAAGCATTAATGCTGTGCCCTGTATAGTATCACACTCAGTTAAGTACTCAGAAGGGGGTCTGTGCTGCAGCTTGGCCTCGGATAATAACAGATACCATGGCATTTACCATGGGAACCACCAGTCAGCCACCAGGTTACCTCATATCACAACAGTGTTCTGTGACCATGTGTTGTTTTAACCCATTGTGCCTGCTTATTACAGAAAGGTGCCCTTAAATAAGTTATGATGCAAAAAGCTTAATGTTTCTTCTCTTTTGTAGCATGCGCACACAAGACAACAGGATTATGTTGTCCGTGATTCGATAAAATGCCATATGGCCCATTTAGTAATTATTCATTGAGCAGCAGTTAGTGCTGATTCTGCTTGTATGTGGTATTTTTTATTACCTCAATAGCAATTAAATATACTAGCAGGGATATAAACTGACTCTTAGACCTTTCCAGACTATCCACATTTTAAAATTTTATGTCTATAACTAATACCAAAAGACCTACACACACATAGCAGAATCTAAGTTGAAGAAAGGTATCAGGAAGTCAGTTGGATGTATCTTATAAATATTTGCATAGTCAACTGAAGGAACTATCAGGAAAGGTTATTTGCATATCGCCTATTAATAAGCAGTTACTGTTAGATCTTTTATTGCAGGCAACTGTTTTTCAACCGATGTATTCGGGATAACACTACAGCTGCTTGGACCCGATTTTTACACAAGAACACGTCAACGAAGGGGTTTATTTTATTTGGAATGCAGCCTTTAAATGCTGTTTTCTTTCGCTTCCCATTTTACACATTTGGCTTGTAAATTCGCTTTAAATGTTCCTAGAAATCCAACAGATCCTATTGTGCTAAACTTAACCTTTCCCTTCTTTTGTTTTGGAAACTACTTTGCAGCAATGATCGCAGCTCTTGTGTGCTTGTGGAATCATGCACGCGTGGCGCTGTGTGCTTACACATAATACCACAGAAGTGACCTTTAGGAGAAACACGACTGTGTGTCACTTTCAGGGACCTGCCATGTTTTTTCATTTCCATAAACTCTTCTAACAGGGAGCTCCAATTGTGTCCACATGAATATATATTAAGTAAGAATAAAAATTTTGACTTAGCATGTAAAGCATTAGCAAATTAGTAGACTAGGTAAATATATACAGTATTCTTTTTTATAGTTGCTGGTATGTACTTTATTTCTATTTATTTTTTATATCTGAAGTAGAAGCAATGCAATGGTGAGTTAAAAGTGAGACAGCGAGTGTAGCAATGACTCAATCACCTCATATATTTATTTCATGTAGTCATTGTTTAGTATTCGGGAATTTATTATTCCGTACATAATATTAAAAATATTTATATTTTGTCAGACCGGACAAATGTGTTGCTTTTTGCTGGAAGCTGGCGCTTGAATTGTTTGAAAATTCACTCAGTGTTCCGACCTTGTTTCCCTTATTTTTTCTTTTGTAGACTTATAGCACACTTGTGGTTATGATGTAAAACATGGTCAATACAGGGAGTAAGGAGGAAAAATGGTTGCTATATTGTCAGTGATTTTCTTGCCTTTTATTTTTTTGGTAAGAATATGATATAGATTGTAAATTGAATATATTTTTAGCCACTCGTGGCCTGTATGTAATGACACAGACATCACTTCATGATGCTTGAAGACATTTCTACATGATATTTATCACAATAAGAAGAATTTTCTTTTAAAGAAGAACAAAAATACAAAGAAATTACCTTATTGCCTCATGATAATCCCCATGATATCTCAGGGAAGTGTATTGTGATAAAATGTTTCAAATATTGATATAATATTACCCACTTCTAATCAGGATGTAAATAAGTAATATAAAAGGAACGTGTGCTTCGCCTATCAGTTCCAGTACTTTTCAGAAGTAGCTAATGAGTAGCCTGCATGTTGGCACTTGCTGTTAGGAAGCTAATTACCCTGTAATTATGCACTAATTGCGCAAGTTTATTTGATTAGTTGAAGTCCATGTTTTCCATGATTGTGGATTGGCACTGACCAGATACCCAGATCTCTGGAGAAGTTTATTCAATTTAATTAGAAGTGCAACAGGGAACCTTAAACAAATTGTAACTGTAATTTGTATATTCAGGAAAAATGATTTCATCTCACTTACCATCTTGGTAGCAAACTAGATGGATAGAGAGAGAAAAAGAGAGAGAGAGAGAGAGAGAGAGAGAGAGAAAGAGAGGGAAATGATCACAATGTACCACAAGCTCATCTGTGCATCCTTATGTAAGAGCTGCTATGTGCTAGTTTTTTGGCGAAATAATGGGTTGCCATAGAAATAGCAGCACCATGAACCATCTCTAAGAAATCAGTGTGTGTGTGTATGTGTGTGTGTGTGTGTGTGTGTGTGTGTGTGTGTGTGGCTGGGTGCGTAGGTGTGTCTACAGTGACATCATAATACTTAGTAACATACTTTATGACTGAAAGCAACGATAAGTCATTTGATATCTGCTATACTGAGCATAGTCTATATTTTGCACTCGTGGGAAACTGCTTTGACGCGTGTTCACACTTACGAAACTGCAATGTGTGTATCATTTTACTCTGCACCACTCTGCATCTAAATCAGACTGGGTCGAAATACTGGCAGGCAAAAATAACCAAGAATAATTCATAATCTTTACACAGCAGGGTGCACAGAAAAAGTACACAGGGCTAATACCGAACAGCTAGCAAAGAAATGACAAGACAGATGCAGATGCGGGAATGAATACATATAGTATGATAAACCAAAGTACATTAGGAATCAGCTATGGTGATATAACCATAAACGGCATAGGTAAATATTTATTTAACATTTGACATTAATTAAAGTGTTTGAAACGGAAATAAAAACATCATTTAGAAAGTAGTTATTAGTTACAGTAGGGGGGACTGTAGTACCATTTGTTGAATAGTACTGAATTTCATCCTCTGAGATTGTTTTCTGTAATAATAATAATACCTTAGTCTAAAAAAGAGGAAAAATCATTTCCACTTATTATTTTCTTTATTTTGACTGGAATAGGAATGTATGATAGTGTGTATACGGATTATTTGCTTAAACACATGGCACACTTGAAGTGCATGGTTTACTTCACCATGGCGTTAACAACCAAGGAGCGTCCTGCTTTTAATGAGTATTGATTAGTGATTGATAATTGTAAGCTATGGAGGAGGTGTAGGACATATTTAATGTATGGTCAACAATCCAGACACCATTCTTATCTGGAAATCACGTTCACAAAGCTTCTTGACTGTACCAGTTGTGTTTATGTGTAGACATACAACCTTGACCGAATAAAACATTCCGGAATCGAACATCACCACATCTACGGACCTGCTGTGGTGGGGATCAGAGAGCAGAAAGTTCACAGCTGAAAGGAGAAAAGGTCAAGCAGGTGGAAAGCTTTAGGTCGACTCCCACCTTAGGTTTTGTAATCATCAGCAGGCAGCCTTGCGCAACATTATCCGAATCTGGGATCGGCTTTGTGATCACATTTCAGTCTAACTACATTATTGGCACACTTGTCAATTATGCCTCCAGCAAGAAATACAACCTGGATCCTTTTTAGATGGGATACGATTATAAGGGATAAAAACTCTGGAGAAGGAATAAGGATCTAGACATGTGTCTGTTATGTAATGTTGCTGGATAGTGTCTCTTATGATTATGTCTGATTAGCAAATGATATTACAACTGCAATGCAAGCCAATTTCTTTGCTCTTTTAAAGGCTAGAAGCACTTGCTGTAGGGAATGTTTCAGAAAATATCAAGCTTGATTATCAGTTTTCTACACAAATATGGTGTATATGGTTGTACATATATAGTAGGATAACAATAACTTATGTGTCACTGTAAATGTTGTAGCATCATAGCAAGTTTTGCCATGGCATGAATTCTGAGAAACCTTTACGCTAATCATGGTTGTTCAGGGTTTTTATTTGAGTTACTGGAGCTTATCGATTTGAACTATTCTTTTACACATTTTTGTCAGCAAAGGAGCAAAGGTACCGCACACTGGATTTTTTTACCGCTTTCCACGCCATATTGTGAATTTTTTCTAGAAAGAAATCTGGGTATAAAAGTGGCAGAAGATTCAGAGTAACTCTCTAAAATACTATTTTTCTGGTGCCATCTGACACAAGCAAGCATTCCACAGTCAAAATCAACGACATTGCATATTTTAGTTTTTCTGATTATTTGGTGTAAAGCTTATAACCTGTATATACATGGTTTTGGGTATAGCCCTACAGCCACATGATTGAATAATTGATCAATCACAAAAAGTTTAAAAATGTTCCTAATAAAGTTGCCAGTGAGTGTAAAGAACCTCAGGAGATGTTTACTGTTCATTTAATAGAAGGTATATTCTTTCCAGGCTTTTGAATGTCCAGTCCTTAAGCAATTACTGGCATGGTGAATTTAGACTTGACTAAAATCCAAGTGACTAATAATGAATCCAGTCGGATTAGGGTTGAAAGGAAAGCCTTTATTTTAATTGCATCAAAATAACAAATGCCTCATCAATGCGATTGTTTTACTGATTTACCTTTATTGATAGTGATATTGAGATGAATATCCATCTCTCAAATTTGGCCTCCACTTCAGAATCCATTTCCCTCCCTACCAATCATAAATGCTAACACTCGAAAGAAAGAAATCATCAGGGCTAGCCTCAGCTCAGATGAATAGGGTGTGTGTTGTAGTCAGTGCAGAGTTGCTAAGGAACATGAGCTCCCACTTAACCTCTATTTTCTCCCTGACAGCTGCAGCTCTCATGCTTGCTAATGCATTCATTTCATCCTGCTCTGGCCACAAAGATCATCCTCAATAAGACACGCATATACACACCCAAACACTCCTGCACATGTACATACTTCATGCACCGTGTCAGAGAAGGCCATAGACATACGCTCTTTTTGCTCCTTTTGTCAACACCTATTTATCGCACATATACAGCGCACCAGACACAAACACTGAGACAAATGGAGGTGTCTGTAATCTTTTAACAGAACATCTGTGCTGCATGTTGCAATTCAGAGACAAAAGAGGATCTATGGTTATTGACCTGACGATCTATCATCTGGGGACAGTCTCACCTTATCAGTGGTGACTAGGAGGTACTACCACAGCAACCAAACATTTAACAGTTCAGAGGTCATAACAGGAGAGAGCCTGCAGAATCCTAGCAGAGCACAGTGATAATGTCAACATGACAGCATGATAAAGTGAAAGGAAAGAACAAAGATGAGGATTCTGTTGTTTCTTTTATATGACAACAGGATATGAGAAACAAAAATAGGCAAAAAAAAAAAAGTCCTGAAAGCTGATGAAAATTAATACCTTGCTCTTCTCTGTTGATGAAAATTTACATAAATGAATAGTGAGTTTTTTTCTGAATATTTTTTGAAGGCTGTATTGAAATGTTATGATTGTAGTACAGCTGGCATGATGAATGCCTTCTGTCTAGAGACACTATTATCAAAAAAAGTCACGTAGACAAATCAGAATACATATATAAGCAGATTTTTTCTTCATCTTATTGTCTTTCTCTATTTTTTTTGGTCTGTCTGCTTTTTATACTGTCCCGCAAAGCAATTTGTCACATTGATGCTTTCCATCTTAAAAAAATATGAATGCTTTGTAAAGACTCAAAAGAAAATGCCATCATCATCATGGTACCTAGCTCATTTGAGGAGACAGTTATATTATTTGTCAATCAGGTAACAAAAATGTACCTGTACCTTCTATGTTTTTTCCAAAAGTGAGTGTGTTCTTTGAATGCCACACAAGCTTTCTTTCTTATCTTTTTCCTCTTTTACTTCGTCAGATTCCCTGGGTGGCCCATTTCCTTCATCCGCTCACCAATACAATCAGAAGCCGAAGCGCTGCTTGCCCTTACAGCCATGCATGGGTATTCCTGTCAGCCCACTGCTCTTCCACCCCAGTGCCAAGGGCTCACAGATTGTCATGGATGTGGCCCAGAAGACAGTCAAAAGACAAGCAAGCTTTTGCAACGCTATCACCTTCAGCAACAGACCCATTGCCCTGTACGAACAGGTCCGCCTCAAGGTGAGAACTTGGGAATTCAGCCAACACTATTATTATATAGTCAACACTATTAAACCTGACCATACTAGAGAGAAAATAGATTATGTTAATTGATACACCCAAAACCAGTTTCCACTGCAACAGATTCTCAAAACAAAACTGAATATCAACAACAACAAACATTACTATAGATCAATACATTGTTTTATGGAAAATAAATGGTTTCCAGTTGTTTCCAATTGACAGTGCTTTATGATCTTCCCTTTTTTTGGTCCGTGTGATACACTCGAGGTGCTTGCATACTTACTGTACAAATGTTAAGAAAAACAACATGATTGATCACAACATTTATTTTTGTCTTGTTTTTTATGGCTATAAATACAAAAAAAAAAAAGATTGTTTTCTTCATAGCGGTGATTCATGTTCCCACTTTTGACTCAAGCTACAGATTCTGAACTGATGACATACATGGAAAAATAAAAACGGAGAAACTCTTAGATGAAGAACTATTCACCTTTTATATATATATATATGGGTTTTTTTCTGTTTTGTTTTTTTTTTTTTCAGTTAAACAAGTAAACACATTTGTTTGCCACTCAGATGTGTGCTACTCAAATTTAAATTGTCCATTTTTGTGCACACTGATTGTTTCCAGTGCAGTATTATTATATATGCAGTTCTCATCATAGTTTGCTAAAAAACTGTACCAGGTTTACAAATTAACATCAGTCAACAATGTGATGATCTCATGCGTGATTGTTCTGTTGCAGAACATTAAAACCTTACAGGATCATGAATATTTAAACATTTTGTGAGTAACAAATTTAGTCTAGAAATGGAGATGGATTCTGGTACTAAACTAATGATAATAATGATGATAATAATAATTGCTTAACATTAGACCTCCGACTTCTATTTAGAGAATCAACTGAAATGATGAATGAATTGAAAGCTATTGGACAGTTTTGGAAATCGTGAATTAATGTTGCTGACCAGTATTTATTTGCCTACATAGGATTTATATGAACATTTTATACCACTGTAAATTAGTTTTGATTACACTGTTCTGATATAACTCTCTCTGGAGCATTTTCTTTTCACAATCACTGTCTCATTCTACAAAGAAGTGTGGCCTCATATGTAATCAACTTTATCAACAGATACAGTGCAAATATATAGTAATACACACACACACACACACACACACATACAGAGAGGCTCTAATGAGCTTTGCAGGTAAATCCCATCAGTCCTTTAGTCATTGTTTTACTGTTTCTCTGTCATGTGCAGTTTCCACAACAGGTGCCAACAAGTCAAGACAAAGAAAGAAAGAAACAGAAAGAGAGAGAGAGAGAGAGAGAGAGAGTGAGAGAGAGAGAGAGAGAGAAAGAGAAATAGACAGGGGTAAATATTGAAGCCTGTGCCAAAACCGTTAGTCTGGCACTTAATCCGGCTCAACCAGTTAATGCTCGATACACAGACATGAACCCCACCACCACCTCACTCACACACAACTCATTCTCTACCATAGTAAACACACACGCACGCACGCACGCACGCACACACACACACACACACACACGCATACATACACACACACTGCTCTCAGTTTTAAAATGCAAAGACTCTCTAAAAGCCTGGGACACTGTAGTGTAACTCACCAAGTTCTTGACATGTTTGTAGTATTTATCCCCTCAGCTGAGGCAGCGGTTACTGTAAGTCAAATAAAACAGACCCCTTCTACTCCAAACACAGCATACTTCTCCCTTACACAAGGGCCCTAAACTCCCCTTTAGAATTCCCTTTAAAGGAATGCTTTATCCAAAAAACACTAATGCATGCTTGTGTCAAATAACAGCTAGTGACGGACAGACTGGCACATATGTCCTTAACTCTGAGTGATCTCTTATTATGCTCATAAAGCAGTATATTTAATGGCAATCCACATTAGAAAACAAACTTACATTGCTCTGATAAGCAAATAACATGACTGAATGGTCAGTCTGAATAGTTTTGGCTCCAAAGTGCCATGGACTCCTACTCGTTCCTGCAGTTATTATTTTTATTCAAGAATATTAGAAAAAAATAAGGAGGTACAGGAAACAGTCAGTTACACCATAATTCTTACTCTGTGAATCTTCCAAGCAGTCTATGAAATAAATGAAGGACATAAGGGACAAAATAAAACAAAACACAAGACATTAATTACAAAAGTTTTATTATACTTTGAATAATACAACAAAAAAAAACCCTAAAAAAGTTTAATTGCATTTAAAGCAGAGAGAAAGCAGACTTCAGTCAGAAATAATAAAATAAGTGAATAGATCTCCCTTTCTGACCTTTCTAGCGTAATCTAGCTGGCTCTGAGAACTGCCTTCAAAGTAATCATTTACATAAAATCATCAACAGAAGATCTGCAACAGAAGCCAAGAAGGGTCATGTTGGTAAAAGTTGACAGACTATCTTTCCATATGTTTATTGACTCTTCTAGAGGATTTTTCAAGTACCTTTTTCAGATTTCTGGGTTTGCACTCCTGCTTCATGCTGTAATTTTAAATCACAAACATTAAATAATTTAGTAAATACTATAGCAATGTCATACATGTATATTTTTACAGTATTATTAAGTAATAAGTAATTACATACTAAAAATGAACAGTTTTTGCCTTTAGACTATGAAGGAGTGCTGGCTTGAACCAATGACAAGTTTGTTTTGCTTACTACCTTAATTAAAATGTACTACTCAGACATGACATATAAATATTTGCATTATGAACTTCTTTAACTTTGTCAGAAAAACTAATATTGACATTTTAATGATATACAGATCACAAAGAAGCAGTGTTGTTGGAGTGGTGCTCTTCGCCTGGGCTTCACCTCCAAAGACCCCTCACGCATCAACCCAGACAGTTTGCCCAAGTATGCTTGCCCAGACCTGGTGTCTCAGAATGGCTTTTGGGCCAAGGCACTGCCCGAGGAGCTAGCCAGTGAGGGCAACCTTGTTGCCTTCTGGGTGGACAAGAAGGGCCGCGTCTTCTACCGCGTCAACGGCTCTAGTCCCATGCTATTCTTTAGCGGTGTCCGGACCACCGAACCTCTCTGGGCACTCATTGATGTCTATGGCCTCACTCGAGGAGTCCAGCTGCTCGGTGAGTCACACACACAACCACCAGTGTTCACTACAGGCTCTTCTTATGCCTAAACAGTCATGCTCATATCACATGTTGTTTCTTTTCACTCACATGATCCAAGGCACAGAGACTCACATATGAAATGAGACATGTACTATTAAGTTTAAAATAATAATACAGTATATTAGTAATAAGTAAGTAATACGTTGTGCCACACTTTGTTAAAACAAATTAGCAAAGTAATATGTAGACTAAGGTGGAGTAATAATTAGTGGGGCTAAAACATTTCCTTAAAACTTGAGTAGTTCAAATTCAAAAAAACTTCAAGGCAAATTATTTGCCTCAATGCTTCGTTTAGTGTGTTTAACTGTTTAACACAAGGAGCACTGTGTTTCCCCACGGACCATTATTACTGATGCACTACCTGATAAATGGAGGGTGCTATGGACATATAAAAACACAAAAGAAGCCACTAAAAATAAAAATGGAGGAACGCGGAGATAAAACTGAGGGGCAAGGAGAAGTTTCAGGCCAAGAAAATGACAAAAAGTTTGCAAAGTTTGGAATAATTTCATTTGTACGCTGCAGTCACCATTTTAAAAGCATTTTGATATTTAATATGGCAATTATTTGCACCAAATGGGTTTAGTTTTTACAGATGTTCTTGTATGCGATTTAGGCAATAAAAATTTTTCTAAAATCAAAACAAATGAATTTTTAAGAGACCCGCTCTTATTTTCTCTTGTGAATTTAGTATTGCTCTTTATTAAAGAAAAAGGTACCTCTTATCCGATTACTCGGGAATTGTCGATGGGGGGAATATTGGTAGAATACTCTATCACTAAAATCTTCATACTCAGCTGTATACAGTTCATTAATGCTCTAGAAAAGATGGAATGGAAAACACAGTTGACTACAATCACAAGAAATTAATCCATAGTGTAACTATAACAATGCTTGTCCGAGTCAGAACTAGTTTTAATCTTACAGTTTAGCATCTTAATATATAAATTAGCTTGACTTCACTGTTACTAGTTTACTTTGTATGAGGCAGAAAAATCAAAAGGAAGAGAATTTGCTTGTAAAACTTGAATATATGCAGCTACAGATACTGGTTAATGTCCTAACACCGAAATTTTGGCAATGAATTATTTGAGTTCAACATGTCATAAATCACCTCAGTAACAAGACAAATTATTTTGACCAGGACTGTTCTCTGTGTTTGTTTTTCTCTTTTGCCCTCCAAACTTGCCATCTGATTGTTCAAAAGAAAAAATGTGCTTGACATGATTGTGATTTCTTTTTTTTTTTCTTTTTTTTTTCTTTTTTTTTCGGAAAACTTTCAAGTTTAAAAAGTACATTCTGGCCATAAAAAGAAAACACAGATGGCGGTGTGTTTTATATTTTTACAGCGGAAAAAAATGGTGATTGTGAAAGCATAGACAATATGAAACATAGCTGCTTGTATGGAGATCTTTTCATTAAACATGCTATCAGCTAAGGTGTCTAAATCAGAATCAGAATCAGAATAAGAATGCGCTTTATTACCAAGTATGTTTACACACACAACTAATTTGACTTGGTGACAGGAGCTTCCAGTGCAGGAGAAAGTACAGACATAGTATAACAAAATATATTTCGTTTTTAGAATAAAATATAATATATTAATTTAAATGAAAATATTAATTATTTTATTTTGTCAAAATATATTATATTATTTTCTAATGTGAACCCAATGACTCCAAGTGTGATGCACTATTCTGACACATATAGATATCCAAACTGTTAAATATTAATTTCCCAGAACCAACATGACACAGCTAATAAATATGTTTGATATCTACTAAAAGGAATGTTTATGACTAGAGGGAAACTTCATTGAAAATGTACTGTTTTCAGAAAGGCTTGAAAAATGACATATAAACCAAACGTAGACTTTTAGAGTTAAGCAAATGTGAGGATTAGGAATAAACCAAAATGCCTGGAGATTAATAGGTATATACTAACAATGGCAAATTTTTTCTTTCTTATTTTTTCTGTTATACTAGAGCATGTCCTGAGTGTTTTCAAGTTCAGTGTTAAGAGCAGCCGAGCTGGGGTGTGTAATCACACTCACTCTGGACGCACAGAGAAACTTAGCAGGGCATACCATAGGCAAGTCTTTGATGTACTGGTGTGTGTCAAAGCCTACACACACACACACATAAAACGTCCTTAATGCTGTCATCCCCGAAGGTACAATTATAGCAGCAGGTCACATGCTCTAGAGATAGTGCCATCTCTCCTAATTGTGCATTGTGCCAATTGAAAACAACCCCTTTTTCCCCTAAATGTTGCATGTGTGGGATGTGTTGTTGTTATTGTTGTTGTTGTTGTTGTTTTTGCTGTCTGTCTGTGTGTATCTTAATTTAGCCCTTTTTTTTGTATTTCTCCGAGATCTGATGTAAGACGTACATTTCTGAACAGTGTGTGCATGTGCGCATCAAAGCATTACACGTCTTTCTTTTTTATTATCATGTGTCTGAACAGAAACGTGAGCCATCAAACTCTGCACTAAAAGCCCTTCGTGCCATAGATGAAAGCTGAGTCTGTACTCCCGAGAGCAAAAGAGGAGTTAACAATAGAATGAGACTCCAGGCTTTTAGTATTTTCAGTGGCAGCTTCAAGTGCACAGATGTGGCTATAGATATGTATGTAGCTTGAGTTATTTTTGGTTAGTTAGCTATTTTTGTTCTATAGAATTTTAGTACTAAATGATGTTATAATATTTCAAGAAATCCTGAACTATCCCAGGGTTTCCTCAGGCTTCAAGACATATTTTTAGATCTGTTTGTCTAAAAGTTTGTTTGTGTTTTTTTAGGTGTTTTTTTACTGCTGATGCCTGAAAGATGTTCTGAACCCACATGCATGTTGTTATCTGTATGTCTGGTAATTTCCACTTTTGCTTTCGGATTTAGAAGCTCATACAAGAAAAATCAGTATTTGTATGCTGCAGCCTGTTTATGGCAAAATCCCCCTCAAGCATGGTGTATTGGAGACATACTAAAAAATACACCTACGCACACAGACATAAATACAAGCTTTCCTCAGGAGAGGCTGTGTATTCACCTGAATGTGCTGTTTGTGTGTGCAGAGTTTCAATGCATTAAACAGACCTTTAATATAGTGCACACAACTCAGGATTGTTTTAGCTTGCTAGAATGGTCGAAATGTTGATGTTTAAGTTTATTCAGAAAGTTTGTTTAGTCTGCACAGGTGCATCAAAGTACACTTACACCATCTTTCTTTATTCTCTTGTTCTATTCTCTTGTTCTATTCTCATTTCTAATTAAGGCATCTGTGGAAAGAATTATAACGGTACATTTCTTATGTAATAGTAGCATGACTTGCTCACTGGGTTATTCATTATTTCATTTAAAGTTAACGAACAGAATGAACTCTTCAATTGCCACACCCGTATTAAATTTTCTGTATATTAGGCTAGTTTGTGTAAAGTAATGATGTATAATGTCAAATGATGTCCATCTTAGAAAAATTATTCACATTATATCAATTCACTACAAGACTGAAACCAGTGCCACCTGCTAACGTGATATTGCTAGCACATAATACGCATAGTAATTCTTAGCATCCTTACTTCAGCCCTCCACCATTTTAGGCTACTCTCAAGTCAGAAACAAATCCTACACACTTTTTAAAGCTCAGAGGGTTTGTGAAAGGCACAGGAGACACACTGTGTTATCATTTGGGTTGGTGTTTTGCTATTAGTGTCTTTTTGAACTAGGGTGCCACAGAATTTCATTGCGGGTGCATGAATATAAGAAGAGTGCCGCAGAGAGGCAGGAATGTTGTTTAATAAATACCCAAGCTGAGGCTACATTATATCCCTGTCGGTCAGAAATACACACACACACACACACACACACACACACACACACTCACAGGGCTGCTTCATGCAGTCCTGAATGGCTTCAGATGTGAAAACTTCATCTGGAGTTGTAGTTGGATGCAGGCCTAGAAGCATTTTAAGGATAAGTATTACACAATGGATTCACCAAGGTTGAATTAACTCTTACAGGGTTGAGTTAACTTTCACTATTTGGTGAATGCACAACACTCAGAATTAAGCAATATTAGCTAGGCGTGCATGTTATGGATTACAAATTAAATTTTTTTTTATTATTTGTAATATTATTGCAAAAATAATAAACCTTTTTTTTTCCATAGTTCGAATATTTCCCAAAATGCTGATCTCTTGGGGTTATCATGCTCAACAGTCTGTAGTTTTTATTCAGAATGTTTAGAGAAACTGAAAACGTCTGTGGGTAGAAATAGAAAATAGTTGAAGCTGACAGAAAGGCTACAGTAACTCTGTTTGAACTCCTAACAGCTGAGGTAAAGTCTTATAACCCATGGCATGCTAAACCTTAAGGCACAAGGTCTACAATAGGAGAGGGGCACCTCAGCTTCCACTTGTGTCAGCCAAGACCAGGCTGCCGTGGGCACAGATAAACATTCACTGGTCTGTAAAATATTGTAAAAATGTTGTCAGCTGTCCAGTTTTGTTGAGCCTGTATGCTGTATATTATACCTGGTAGAGCAGTGTACATTTCTTCAGTACAGTTTTGGAAATGTGCAGTCTGTGCCAAGGTGCTCTGGTCAGTCGTAACTAGAGGTCAACTGATTAACCGGGCCAATTTTTCACTGATAAATTGGCCAAAAACAGCTGACTCTGTCCGACTAGAGCCAACGATCAGGAACACACCCAAACTATTAAAGCCAACCGATGCTCAAAGACCACCTGACATTGCCCCACGGCTGACATATTGGCTGTTTCTTTTCTTTCTCACAATCTTTGCATTGTGTGTGTATACAGACTTTGAAGGCCATAGCATGTGACTTGCACCTTTGGATGCATGTCATCTTGGAAGCGACCACTCCCATCAGGATAGAAACATATTACAATGGGAAGAAAGTGATCACTGCGAGTAAATCTCTTGATGCACGGACAAGTGTACCGAAGAGAGAGGTTCACGGATCTTAAAGGTAGTAAATATGCATTCGGATTTAGAAAATTGTTGAATTATAATTGTATTCTAATTGATATTTATTAAGTAACGATTTGTCCAATGACAAACATAATTGTAATAAATTTATTTTGCAGAACAGTAGCTTATATAGATATATAGATATATATATAAAAAATAACTGCTGCTTTAAGATTTAAGATCTTGCTGCCATGCACTGCTTTCATTATTCATTCTGATTATTTATGCATTTGACAAAATAGTGTCTATTACTGTGTAGACAATAGTGTAATGTTTAAAGCCCATTAGTTAGTGATGTTGAACTTTGTATTCTTAGTAACAATTAGACAAGTAATAAATAAACTCTATACTTACCTCAGAATGTATTTTCCCTCAGAATGGATGACATGATAATAATTGCTATTTAATTTAATTTAAAGCTCAAAACACACACACACATACATTTTGACAGACATTCTGTTCTTATCATAGTTTTGCCAGTTTCAATTCCTACAGTATATCCTTTTTAAGTCTTCTAGCACAGCGTTCTGTGTATTGTGCTGGACAAAATGAGTCATGATTCCTTTATGCATTCTTCAGTGGTGTATGATGGTAATGTGAGGGACTGTAAGTTAAGGAAATGTTATGTTTTGGCCCAAAAAAACAATTGTAAACATGACGAATAAGGTCGAGCATGGACTGTGTCTTTTAGAGATACATGCCAACATTGTTAGTTAGCTCACAATTCAAAACAAAGCCACAAATCCAATTAATCAAACATGTTTCCCTTAGCCTTGTTATTAAATGTTCTCCAGTTGCTGTACCACTGTTCCAAACATGTTTCATAATATGTATAAAGGCCATGCTAGAAGCTAGCACAATCTTACATTTAAAGGATATGATCATTCATAGAGCATCAAATAAAAATCATGCTTAAAATAAGATTTTACGCTTAATGGTTGGTCTTTGTTTGCTTTTAAAGGAATAGTAAATTGTTGTTGCTATAAAAATGTCTCATAGCTATGATTTTGCCTCCTATCATTTTTGGGGGGGCTAGTTTCTGGAAGTAGTAAAAGCTTCTTGTACTAGGTCAATATGTTTGGCACCTGAATGGCTGTAACCTGATAGGTAGACATTAGCCAGACCCTGAGGTTACCTTCAGTGCACACACAATTAATGCAAGATATATGCAAGAGATAATCCTGGGCTATGTGTGCATTACACGATTTGTATCTCATGGCAAACACCTGCCCAATGTGAAGCAGACTTACTAGAACACAAGTCAAAGCTGTCACTGATGTTTGTAGTGCAAAACAGACTGAAACAATAAAAAAAGTTATTAAAATAACAGTTTATAGATAATTTATATACAGTCCCGTAGAGCTATAATTCTCCTCGTTCTAAATCATATACAGAGATCAATAATGTGGTACATGACATTTATTTTTAGATGAATTGTAACAAATAGTAAACATAAAGAGAAAGAGAGAGAGAGAGAGAGAGAGAGAGAGAGAATTGCTATATTCATCCTATCAGTTAAATGATGCAAAAAAATTATCCACTTAGCTAAGTAAAATAATTTAGAAAAAGGGTTTACAGTATCTGTTTCACTTTATGCAACTTTAAGTTAATTCATTAAGAAAAGCGAATTATCTGACCAGTGCTGTGTGCGTTCACTTTCCAGCCAATCAGAATCAAGTATTCAGACTGACCATTGCATAAATAAGGAACTAAACTAAATCAGTGTAAGCCAAATTACAGTGATTTAACCAAAGCTCTCATTCATGTATTAGTATGACATATAATGAGAGAAAAAGCTTTGGATATATCTGAATGTGTTACCTTTGTGGAAACAAATGCTATTAAAAGCATCTCTAAGTAAGCAAATAAAAGTGAACCCCTTGTAGCATGCATCCATTAAACTTGAGAATTACTTCATAAGTTCTACTTTCTATTCACAAAGTAATGAAAAGAGAAATGAAATTTACTGACACCAGTTCTAATCGTAGGAAGATTTTCAGTAACACTGATTTCATGACTCATTAGAGAGTTTTTGTCAACACAAATGTTTGAGATCCCTAAGGAAAGGTTTTCCAGGTTAATAAGTTTAATGTCAAGTTTTTTAATGGAAGCAAGAGTCGCAATAAAACTGTAAAATGAGCTGTTTTTACTACCTAGCTAAGAAGAATTAGCATCACAGTAAGGATGTGCAGTGTCCATGCTCCCATTACAAGCATAAACATTGCTAGTTGTATTTGTTTAGAAGATAGACTGCTCCAGGGCTGGAGAGTTAAGGAAATTAGAACAACAGATGCTGCGTGATTTTCTAACTCAGCCGAGCGGAATTTCTTCATCGGATCTTTATCCTGTCTTTAGAGAAAGACAGTGAAAAATGGGGACCAAGTGTCAGCTAGGTTGATTATATTTCCTGCACGAGCTTGACACGTTGACAGGAAATTCGATGAAGATGCCGGGAAGAAACGATGTGACCTGTTCTAAAACAGAACATGGTCCTTTTCCTGTCTTTATGTGTTGTTCCAGTTTGCTCTCCCAAACTTAGATCTTCGCTTTTCCTCCCTTTTGAGCCATGCCAAGTCTTCTGGGTGGCCAAACAAGGAACGCTGCAGCTGAGATAAGGTGTGGCTTTGCTGAATATATGGAGAAAAGCACTTCAGAGCTCGTTAAAGGGCCAAGAGAAACAGCAGTTTATAGAACATCAGATAAACATCCGTGCGGGATGTGCAAGGCAGGAGTTGAGACAGCAGATCCTAATTTCAACACCACTGCATTATAAATGCGAATAAAAAAAATAACCACGTTGGTTCCTTTGTAATGCCAAACATTTATTGTACTTACAATTGTTTAAATCTTTAAAAAAATTGTTAGACAATAGACAATTGTTTCCCCTGATGGTACAAAGCCCAAGAGTTACTGAGGATTCGAAAGGTTACATTAGAGGGTAATGCATCTTTCACTTAGAAATAAATTAGTCTACAAGTGCATTTTTAAAAAACATCTCAAATCATAAAAACTTTTCTACTTGTTCTACATTGGAATGATTCTGTGTAGAAGCTTTTACGGTGCTATTAAGAAGCTTCCAAGTCGGATCCCTTTGGAAAGAATGTAGAATTATCCTAAGGAACATTAATGAACCATAATTTTTTTTCTAATATTAAAGCCCCAGTTTGAATTTTCGCTTTCAAATTGATAAATAACAGCAAGTTTGAAGTCTCAGTGGAACATGTTCTAAGTAGTTTTTAACTTTTCTGTATTTTTTCAGGGTGAGTTCCAAAGAAAATCTGTTTAGGAAGAATGCTAACAGGGCATAGAAAATGTGATGATCCTTTTTTCCAAAAAAGATGCAGTCCAAAGTTAAATTTGTTTCTCAGTCTAAAAGAAAAACAAACAACATGCTTGAAATCTACTGTAATTCCCACCTTCTCTGACAGGAAAACTCCTCTGTTCTAGGGATGTGCATTATTTAGAGCATGCCAGTATTTAGAGCTGAACACAAGAAGGTGGCTTCTCTGACTAACAAGGACTAACAGAGAGAGAAAGAAAGAGAGAGAGCGTATTACGTCCCAGGAGGAAGGGGTTTTTGTGATTTATTGAGTATTTGTTGGGTCATATTGTCATGGCCATGTGTTGCTGGAAGACCGCTGCTCTTTTCAAAGCAATGGAGTGGCAGACAGCCAACATTTTCCATATAAACCTCCAGTAACCTTTGTCTGCTGTCTTTCTCTGTCGTTTATACACACCCATTATGCATGCATCGTTCAGTCTTGGATATCTTGCTTGTCATTTGATCACCTTTTTCCATTCTTTCACTTCTCCATTTTTTCTCAGGTGTGCCAAATTTAAGCCAATTTTTTCTGCTTTGCTCTTTCTGTCTCCACTCTGCTCATGTCTATGCAGTCCTGAGAGGGAAGGATAAAATCAGACTAAGCACCAAATCCTTCCTTCAGAGAATATGAAAAACAGAGAGATTGAGATGGCTTTAAGAAAGAGAAAATAAATAGTCAAAGAAGGAAAGCAATAACATGTGATTGAAAGAGAGTCATGACCTCGGCCAGCTTTTCAGCTAAAACTAGCAAAGCGAAGCGAAGCCGCTTCATCATGCCACTGCCTTATTTGGCAATTTTTCAGTGGTGGCTCAAACAGCTTTTTGCTCAAGCGACATTCTTTTGTTTATCAAGCACCACGTCTGCTTATTTTCCACCAGGTTTTTATGTTTACCGTAACAGGTGATGAGAGTCTGCTCCCAAAAAAGATGCGAGTTGCGTTTATTTATTTATTTTTTTAAAGAAAGAAGAGTGCTAAAAATAGGTTTGCCCTCTGTGTGTGCAGCTGCTCCCCATCAGTTGCAGTGTTTTGGTCAAGCTTGGATTCCTATCGCCTCAGAATACAGCAAAACACTCGGGCTGTTTGAAGTCCACTCTTTCTTTCAGAGAGATTAGAATCAAGCCTCAGCCAATCAGCTTGCAGCTGCACCAGGCATCTTATGAAAAGTGCCAATGGGACAAAGGGAATAGAGGCGATTGGCGGCTGAGCAGGTGCTGAACAATTAGGGGGCAGCAGCTGGTGTTGGTCACACACGTTTGTAGACATCCTTCCATTGCTTTGCTGCATCCCTCCATTTGTCTGGCCACTTAGAAACCACCCAAAACCAGTTCAGACAATGAATGTGATTTTTAAGAACAAAGAAAGTATTTTGGAAGGAAAAAAAGAGTGCACAATTTAATGATGATGTTTTTTATATAAGATATAATACAATATTCATATAACCGGAATTTGTTTTCAGTACATCTCATTCAGGTTGCTATGGTTGCATGTTGGGTGAAATTGGATCCAGGTACTAAGGAAAAAAAAGGTGAGGGTGAACGCGAGATGAACATTTCGACTCACAAAAGTAAAACAATTGAATTATTCAACATAATAATGATTGTTTCAGATCATTCTTAAGACTCTAATGTTATATAGCAACCTTTTTTATGTTCTAAACCCGTCCCCCTTTCTGTCGTTCCTGTATAACCATACTTCTCCCGTCGTCTCTCTCTCCAAATCCTCCGCCTGTATGTCCTTTCTGCTCAAATTGGATTCTCCTCTGTGTTTGTCCCTCGGAGGACGAGGCGGTGTCTCCAGGCAGAGGTCTAATCCAATTTATAACAAGGCTTTACTGTAATGGGTCCAGTATTCATGTGCCAGCTTTGTGCTGATGATGTCATCTCTGAGATCCCTTAATCACATTGCTGTAGGGAAGAGTTGAAAAGAGTGTACCGTATAAATGTGCATTCTTATAGACAACAGATCTTGAAAAAGGACTATAGACTAGGGAAGGTAGCTGTGGCAGTGAGGGCATGTTTGAGTGTCATCTGTGGGTAGAGAGGAGGTGGGCAAACCAACAGGTAGCACGCCATGATTCTCACCTGTGGCTTGTTACAGTTTACCGTTGTGCTTTCAGGTTTTTGACTGTGTATGCAGTAGTAGCTACAATGAAAAGTGAAGAATCGGGAAATAATGCGAGAGCGGTTGCTCTGTTAACTTTGTGTTGCCCTCTATGAATCTTCTTCCACATCCTCACATGTCAGGGTTTTACAGTAGCATAACACCAAATACAGTTCTAATAATAGTACTTTATATTGACATAATACTTGATTGGTCAGAAGATGCTGTTTAGGTTGTCATACCAGCTAATTTTCAGGGACTCGAATGTCAGTTGCTCCATATTCACTGTGAGGTGACATTTATTTAGTAACTTTGAAAGGAGTCTCCACTGTAACCTTTACTTCTCTTAGATTGTGTGTGTGTGTCTGTGTGTGTGTGTCCTGTTTCTAAAAAGTGACAACGGGTACTAACTTGGATGTTCCACAACATTTACCATAACAATCGATAGATTAAAAAGGACTATGTGTCATACTTTAATCAACACAACTTGTAATCATAGGCATATTGCTTTGATAAAAAATGATGGTTATGGTAAAAGAAACGAGGAAAAGCTGTTATTTAAAAATGTATTCACTTTGGGTGATATCAGGAACTCAGCTTCAATGCTACTGCATCAACCCTTCCTTTTTAATTGTATCACTCAACACAGCCAGTTGTTGTGTATTCTTTATTAAGTCATCCATCTTAAATTAGATTACACTGAAAAAGTGGTCTAAAAATATGTTAACACAGGTTTGAATGGCAGTTCTTCCTGCATATGAGATTTTGGTGACAAAAACGTATTTGTGCAATGCGTGTGGGCTGGAGCCTCATCCGAAAAATTTGTTTCTGATAAGCCCTTCTGTGTGTAACATCATCTTCTCTCTAATTTCCCTAATCTAAAAATGCCTTTCCCTCTGCACTCTTGCCAGAGAATGACTTCAGTACACTTATCAGAAGAGTATCTCCCACACTCTCTCTCTCTCTCTTTCTTTCTGTTTGAAGCTGAATGGCTTTAATAAGCACTATCTGTAGTCTTGTAAGAGCCTATGCCTGAGGGCTATCCCCATGCTCTTCTTGGACCACTCACTTCTTGAATATTTATTGCAGACTAGCTCTTTTCTATACGCTCGCAAGCTTTGTTTTGTTCTTTATAAGATCTGCTTGGGAATATAGGCTTGTTTGTCTCTCTGATCACTTCTCAGAATCCTTGGAAGACCAGAGGCTCAATCAAGATGTAACATGATTGAACTCGTTTGGTATCAAAACACAAGGGTATTTCTTGAACAGGGTACTGTCAAATAGAAAAATAGTTTGGGGCCAGACTGGCTGTTTTGAGAATTTGAGAAAGCTCTCCTCGCATTTGCATGTAAAAAGTTCAGAATGGTTAAAAAAATAATAATACATTTTGCTGCAAGCACAAACGTATGAACTGACAGGAAGGCTACAGTAACTTGACCATGGTGATTAGAAAAATTAGAAAATGACAACGCATTGAACCTAGAAATGGATGGACTATAATAATAATAAAACACCACAGTGTTTTCCTTTCAGCCAAAAACAGGGGTCTGAGGCTACAATGAGATGGATTGTGTACTCACACATCCTACTACCTTATTTACCTGAAAGAGAGCCAGCTATTAATTTTTTTTTTTATTTGCAGTCACTGCTTAGTCGCAGAGTTTGAACTTTACTTAATTATATATATTTTTAGTTCTTTGCTTGTTATTTTAATGTTTCTGCCTTTTCACCTGTTTCATACAGTAGTACTTAACCTACATTTATTCTGGCCTTTCTATGAATCCTTTGCTTTCAGGTGTATCTGGCTGTTCAGGCTGATTTAATTGTGCTCACTTTATCCTGTAACTAAAGCCATTTCTCTGGAGCATGAAAGTGCTGCTACAAGGTCCGAGTCAGTAGGGTAAACTTAGTGCTGGATTATCAGTTGTTTGAAACCATAGTGAATAGTGGATTTAAGTTTAGGATTACGACTTGCCCATGGGCCATTTCTGTGGAAGCAGTAAAGATCAGCAGAAAATCATTGCACAGGGACGCTACTAGATCTCTCACTGGATGTTGATTCTGGATTCTGAAAAAGCATTTTATTTTTGTTTTTACATTTAAGGGGGGGTTCATATTATTTTTTTTTTATATAACAGGAGATAGCTGGTGGCAATGGAATAAAGCCCTTACTACTGATGAGCTTAATATTTTATATTAGCCATTTTCATACTAATATATAATTAGCTGAATGCACAAAGAAAAAAATTGTCAGTTTTTATTGTGGGGAGTTACTTTTTTAGGCAAAATGTTTAATTCCATCCAATTCAGTCTTGTCCAGCTAATTGCACAAAGCAGCTTTACAGAAATCCGGATAAAGATTAAGGTCCATAATAAGCTTGACAGAGGTGACAGTGCTAAGTAAAAAAAAAATTACACAAGATTACACAAGGAAAGAAGCCAAGAGTCAAACAGGAGCCTCATTTAGACAAAAGAGTATGGTGGGATTAGAACTCATTATACTCTATTAAAACTCTATTAAGACTGGGTTACTGATCAGAAGGTTGGAGCCAACCACTGCCAAGCTGCTCCAAAGTTGTTGTAAAATGGTTGATCCTGCACTCAGAACCATTTTCCTAGCATGCTGGAAAGAAAAGAATTTTAATGTGATATATTGTATATTTACAAAATAATAGCTGCATCTTTGTTACAAGTGTTCAGAAGGTAGATAAGATTAACCAATGAATTAGGGGCTAGACTGCCAAATAAACTACTTGACCTTAAGTGTTTACTTGTAAGTAAATAATTTGCAAACTCAACTTTCAGTCAATCTGTCAGGATTATGGACAGGGATTACATTTCCCACGATGATTGCACCTCTTCACACCATGTCACATGTTTGTTTGTAAACCTGATTCATATTAATGGTAATAAGTATATATACATACACACACCATGGTGTGAAAAAGTGTTTACCCCTTCCCGATTTCTTTTTTTTTTTTTTCATCAAACTAATTTAAATATTAGTAAAAGATAGTACAAGTGAACACAACATGCAGTTTTTAAATAAAGGTTTTTATTATTGAGGGAAAACAAAATTTAAAAACTACATGGCTCTCTGTGGAAAAAGTGTTTGCCCCCTAAACCTAATAACTGGTTGGGCCACCCTTAGCAGCAACAACTGCAAGCAAGCGTTTGCGATAACTGTGTGCAAGTTATGTTTTTTTTTTTATTGTGTCTTTTGTATTGTATTTAGTTTCATATAAATATGAATGTTCGTGTGTTTCTGAGTATAAAAGTATTTCCTCATGTGCATCTGCTCTCCAATTTTCTTATTCTGTGAAACATTGACAAAATCTGTTTTATAGTTTGCCCATACCAAAAAGATTCCTGTACCTTTTGAATAAATGACGGCCACATTGTGGTACAGTCGAACATTTATAACATTTATGCAGTTATATCTTTTTGTATGTTTGGTGACAGGCATAATTATATGTAAGTGATGTGTCAGGTATGTGTCAAGAACTGAACATTGTCATCCGATTCTTGTCCCCTGTTTCTCATTTTCTGATAATGAGCACATATATACAAGTCTCACCTTACACTCATTAATCAATGTCAACCATAGTTGCCACTGTCATTCATTTTTCATGTTTTAGGTTATAGTTCTTGTTTTGTTATCTTATTATTGCAAATGTGAAACACAAAAACAAAGAAGGAACCCATCTTTGTTTTTGTGTTTCACATTTGCACTCTACATAAAATTCCAACAAAGTTGTCTTTGTCTTTGGCTAATTCTGCTCGATAGATACCAATTTTTTTGGCTGGACTTGCACTTATGTTGAATGCTTGGAAATATCAAGACAGTTCATGTCAAGTCATTTATACCATATCTTGTTTGTACAATACACAGTGAAACTAATCATTGTTCCTCTGGGACCAAAGTCCTGCATAATTTACCAGCCTCAAAAACTTTTCAAAAAGATTTTTTAATCGAGATCAACACATTTGTTTAGACCAAAAGTCAACAGATTTTTTAATACTGATGTCTGACAAATTAGATTAGCTGAATAGACGATCTATCAAGTAATTTCTCAACAATAGCTTCTCTGTCAAAACCACAGCAGGAACAGTGCAAAACAACTGGGCATCAAGGTTAGGGTTTTTTTTGGAAGACTAGGTGTTTGTGAGTTATATCAAATCCTGAGCAAATGCTTTTTTTTTTCACATAAAGTCCAGATCCTGGCACAAAGACTTACTATTTTTCATTATTTGGGGATTTTGCGCTAATCAATGAAGGTATGACAAGTGTCAGAGCTCTGAAATATTTCTCTTAAGATAGAAAGTGGTTTGTTCTTTTATGAAGGTCCATGCACCACATCTCCCTACTTATACTAGAGATTGAGGATAGCTTTGTAAAGGAGTTTAATAGGAAATAATTTCCTGGATATTGGCTTTGCCAAGCAATGATCTGCTCTACTGGCCCTTACATCATGTAATATGTCTGGAGCCGGTGCTAAACACTCCAGTCATCAAAATTTTAACAGAGAACACAATGTTGTTTTAAACAGCAAAACAGATTTAACAATTCTCCAATGCCATTTTCACACAAAATTAATGTACTTCTAGTGTCCCGAACTGAAATTCTCAATAAAACCATGGTATAGATTATCTGCCAAAACTGCTCTAAATGTTCCTTTGAGAATTTTTACCAAGCAATAAAATAATAACTGCATCTTTGTTTTGAAAAAATGCTCTTAAATGCATGATCCAAATCACTGTCATAAGGTTTCTTTAACATTTCTTTAAATTCTTACACAAGACTGCTAAGAAAATAGAGTACAGTAACAGATATTTGCTTAAGGGGCAATTTATTTGAACCCCAGTGGACTGCACAAAGATTGTTTTGTGTAAGACATGAATGAGTTTTCCAAAACCTTGAACTCGTTAACATGCAAGTTTACCTGATACAAACCTGTTTGAGATGCGTCAAAACACTTTGGGAAGAGTATTTACACTCTGAAATAATGTGTGTAATCAGTCAAAAATTAGACTCTGGCCATCACCAGCAGGGTGACGTCACCACCAGGAAGTATAAAATGCACATGGAGTGAAGCTGGCACAGCTCACCTGCTTGGCTCGCAGGCTTTAAAAGCATGCCTTTTGACGGATTCTTCCCCCTGTGATGAGCGCATGCAGCTCCACCTTTCTTTCTCCAAGGAGCGCTCTGCGATACCGAAGTCGAGGAGCTTATGGAGGTTGTGACACATGCCGTTTTCAAGCTCGATATAACTTGGCTGGTTTATGAGCAGAAAGTGCCTTCATCCAGTAATTTAGATGAGCACTTTCTGACACGAGTGTTGCTGACACTGAGGTGTCCAGGTCATAGTCAAATCCTTTTTCAGCCCACCCCTTTACCCCCGGCTCAACTGTGCATTCTCACCTCATGGGGCGGAAAGAAAATGGTTACGGAGAAATGCCATTGGTTGAAGAGACGTTTGCCAGCTATCTCTCTCCCGGGATTTCTTACCTTAAGACCCCCAAAATACTTACAAAGCCCCTATGTAATACGTGGTGGTTTTACAGACGTATCAGGCTGACCTGCTGCATGGATTCCTCCAAGAACAGTTTACCAAAGGGTTGGCTCTGTCCACCTTTATATCAGCTGAGGCCTCTGGTATAACATGCCTGGGTAGGCATCTCGGAGGCATCTTTCCATCAAGACCGCATTTTTGTAGGCCTTTTGCTATCTCAAGAGATTAGGAGACCTGCAGGCCCTTTCTGTGTCCCTCTACTTCCGGTATTTTACCCCAGGTATGGCCAGTGCCTTCTTGTACACCAGAACGGGTTACCTCCCCAAGGTGCCCTCAGTCATCCCACGAACTGTAAGGTTACAGACATTCTATCCTCTGTTTCAAGCCCCAGCCCAGAAGAAATTGAACCGGCTGTGGCTGGTACAAGCACTAGACCCGTTCTGTAGACCTAGGTGTTCAGTGCGTCTACCGGCTTTGTCAGATCAATCTGATCAACTGCTTATCTTCTACGTCCCTCCGAGGAGAAGCCTCCCTGCTTATAAGCAAACACGCATCATCCTATGAGTTTCCGTTTAGGTCACTCCACCCGAAGTGTGGCTGCCCCAAAGACTTGGTCCTCTGGATTACCCCTCCAAGACATTTGCAACGCTGAAGGCTGGTCCACCATGCTGACCTTCTATAGCCTGGACTGCAGTGCCACTCCTGGCCCCTTTGTCCTTTCCAGCTAGCTGTGCTTATACACACTAGTCAGGGACTGGTCAGTTTGGCATGATTGGACACTCATTCCCAAAGTGTTTTGATGCAGCTCGAGATCCTGAAAGGGAAAATTTCTAGGTTACGTATGTTACCCCAGTTCCCTGAGGGAATGGGCCACACTGCTCGTGTCCCTGCGGCACTTTCTCCTCCTTTACAGAAGCTGGCACCTTCACAGAAGCATGTGCGATTTATACTCCCTGTTTGTGACGTCACCCCGGCTGGTGACGGCCAGCTTCCTAACTTTCGATTACACACATTATTTCAGAGCGTGAACACTCAGGCGCGTTCCCAAAGCTTTCGACACAGCGTCTTGTTTCCCTAAGGAACTAGTGTTACATACGTAACCTAGAGAAATTTTTTGCCTGCCCCATTTTAAAAACATCTTTTACATTGTTTAGTTTTTGTTTATTTATTATGATAAATAATTACAGATTTCTTGTCTATAATATGTGAATCTTTACATTATTTTATGAGATATGCCAAAAAAAACAAAAGAACACTTTTAGTCTGGTTACCCCTAAAAATTTATTATTTAAAGTTAACCATAGCAGACATTCTAATGGATTCCATTACAAATGCCATTACAAATTATCAGCTGTTAAACATTAAAACATTACCAAATGGTTTCCATTACGTAGTGTGTTTGTGCTCAATCATTGTCAGAAATTATTATCAGTAATCACTGTATTGGAATCTGGAGGCTTAATGTTGTCCTAATGGTCCCATTAGTGTCCAGTAGATACAAATATGTGATCGATCAAAGTACATTTGGCCTTTAATGGTATCCACTAGACACAGCATACCAACATCAAGAGGCAACAAATTTTCAGTGGAGTCCCACGTGGACATTTATAGTTTCAATTAAAACCATTACCACCATTACAAAGTCTTTGAAGGATTCTGTTGTGGTTGTTTTTTTCAGCTACAGTGACATCAGGCATGTTTTTGTCTATGCCACCACACTTATTCTCAGTTTTATTTGTTTCTCCATACTGTCTTTGTATGGTCTAGACTTTAAAACCAAATCCAATTATGGAATAACAACATTCCTGATGGTATAGCATGATAAGTGGAAATTAGCTTCATCATCACAAGCTTCATTTTCCTTTTTTTACTCACCTGATCTCTGTTCATGCTAACCTTTGTGTGGGGAAAAATCTGTTGATTAATTCAGTTCAGTATTTGAATGTCTTTTTTATGCCATTTCAACACGTATCTGCTGTGCTGTGTGTAAACGTTTTTCTTTGTTCTGATGCCAATGTGATGGTGCAGGAGCGTTATCTGATTATTAATTGAATTGATTTGGCTTATGTCCAACTCACCCAATAGTCAAACTGACTGCATTTACTGCTGTTTACACAACATAATATTGTGACAGTCAAGGCAAGAAAAAAACATATATACAAACCTAGTAGAGATATAAACATATGATATGGGCGAATTTAGCTACAATGACATCAGACAGGATTTTTTCTGCACCGCCACACTCATTCTTAGTTTTATTTTTTTCTCCATCCTGTCTTTGTTTCCTCTTTGCCTAAGGAGTTATTGAGGCTAAAAGGGTTCATCTGTGGTTAGAGGTAAGCCAGTTGCCTTTCTTGGCTTGCAGTGATACAAAGAATGATGGAAAGAAGGAAGAGAATATGAACCCCCTCCCCACCCGCCCTTTTTTTTTTTTACATGGATAAGTTTACATGGATAAGTTTTCCTATTGTATGTTCACACCTATTTTTATTTTTATAATTTCAATAATACACTGGTCATATTCATTTTTATGGCCCTCTTTTTTCTGTTAGGGAAGCTTACTATCCCTTGTCATATAGAGCTAATAGGAACTAGATGACGAACTAGCTACATTTAGTGCTGTTATTTTGGGGAGGTATTTGAAAGTCTTTGAACATGCAGATGAAGGCTAAATACAGAACACTCTCACATGCAAGGCTATCTCATTCTGCAGCTGCATTTCTGAGTATATTGCTGGATAGCGTAATGCCATGCTGGTATTTCTTAATGTAAGTAAAGTGTTATGTGAGGTGCTCACTAGCTACCATTACACACAAACAGTAGTAACACTGCTATTCTAAGCAGCAACAGTTCTGAAAAGGAAGAGAACGTAAAGAGATACTGTTTGGCAGCCATTTTGGAAAAGCTATTTGTATAAGATCGTCTACACACAAAACAAGGACTGTAAGGATTATGTTTAGGAGAAAATTATAAATGTGCATAAACACTTTTATTGTTAGGATTTTTTCAGGATTTCTTGTGTTCTTCACTTAAAGTTATAATAAATTTAATCTGTTAGGAATGCATTAGAATACATTTAGTCACTCAGTGTCAATGATAACTGCAGTTAATAGAGTGTAAAACTGAATAATAGTTTGTTTAGATATTGTAATATCTATGGCAGATTTAATGTTGCTTTAGTATATTATAGCACACCTTATGCGCACTTAAAGGTGACAGAAAATATTCATTTGTAATAACACCTTAATACTCTAAGCAACATGGACATGCACAAAAATGGAAGCTTTATGCAAATTTTTATTATTAATGAAAACATACTCAACAAAGAGCATTAAGACACATTTTATAAGACAAAAAATTATTGTAAATGAAGTAATGTAATTATGGTGGTTTAAATTACATAAATCATCATGGAAACCAAACAGAACTTTTGCTATGTTTCCACACGGACGGTTAATGAGGTGATACCGGAGAAACTGTACCTCTTCGAACTTTTCATACGGATTATCGGAAAATATTTGTTTTCGGTGTGACTTGGTTTATGTAAAATACCTTTCAAGCTTACTATACATATATTTATTATGTCTGTAAGGCAAATTTTGTTTTCTTTATTTTACAAAAGCACAGCATTTTGTTGTTATTATGAGTGTATACAAGTGAAAGTAGACCTTTACAGATTCGAATGATGTATTGCTTTTATTTGGACAATCAAAAAAGACAGTAATTTAAGTTCTTTTTGGCATTATGAGGAAAAATGGCACCAAACTCACCGCCGCATTTGTTGACCAACAGAGGGTAAATTGTATGAATCGTGGTTGATTTTGGTGTTTGATTTAAGACTTGGTGCATCAGTAAATCAAATGTTTAATGATCAAAAATATTTTTCGGTGGAGTTTAATTATTTATTTTATATCTGAGAAAAGAAAGGATGTCTTGAATAAATGTATGTTGCGCTGAAGGTTTTAATTTCGCCTCTTTAATATTTAGTTATGTATTTATGTATTTATATTTTTATAAAAATAGTCAAACAGAAATGCGTGCTGCATTGATAGCGTTGTCATAAAATGTTGTGCTGTTAAAATTAATTTGCGTTTGAATTTTTACAGCTCTAATATATTAATATAAAACTAATTTAAAATTGTGTTACCTAATAAATGCATCCAAGCTGAACATCCACTATATAGAACACAAGCAGAGCAAAGATAATGATGATGATCAGGTAAATCATCTGGAATGTCTCTGTTCTCTGTCATGTTTAGGTCGCTGACTTCCTCTGTCCCATCCACATTAACCCCATACTCCTTGTTGCTATCTGCTTTGCTCATTGTGAGCTCCACAAACTAGCCTACGTCTGTGGTGTGTGAGAGACAGGAAATGATACACCAGTGGGAGATTGAAAAAGCAGCGCAATGACAGAAATGATGTTAATCGGCTAAAAATGGCATGCAGTGAGAAGAAAGAAACATTGACATTTCACCAAATAGATTAAAACTAAAGTAACGAGCCTGTTGTGAAAATGGAGTTTTAAAGTGTAAATGTTGTATAAAAACACAAACTATAGAAATATATTATATATAAATAACAATATAGACTTGGGAGTTTACATTTTTTTCTTAAGCATACATGAATGTGACCTTTTTAACATTATCTGTCTTATGATGTTTTATTTTCAACTCCAGATAGTGAAATCATCCCTCCAGACTGTCTCCGTCCACGCTCCTTCACTGCAGTACGAGGCCCCTCATCACTGCGACGTGAGGCAGAGTCCTCTCGCCTGTCCGTCAGCCTCTGTGACCTCAACCTGGCACGAGATGAGGCCAGACTCCGCCTCCCATCCGCTCCTATTGCCACCTCCCGTCCCATTCCACAGAATTCTTTGAACTCGTTCCTGCCAGCCGCCCTGGAAGGCGAGCTGCGTTTCCATCAGCTGCGTGGTGCCCACCTCAAAGCAGTGGATGAGCAGACAGTGGCACGCTGCAGTCACGGGCATGAGGAAGAGGGCACACTGGTGTTCACTGAGCGTCCAATACGCCTCTTAGAGACCATCTACATCACAATGAACAAGTCAAGCCTGAGTCGCTCAGGCTCACTGTCCTATGGTGTGACCTCGTGTGACCCTGCCACGCTGCGCCCAATGGAGCTTCCCTCTAACCCGGAGGAGCTGGTGGACCGCAAGGAATTCTGGGCTGTGTGCAGGGTCCCCTCTTCAATCCATTCCGGAGATGTCCTGAGTTTCCTGCTTACACAGGAAGGAGAACTGATCCTGAGCCAGAATGGCAACAGTGCAGGCATGCAGGCGTGCGTCGATAACTCGCGGCCACTTTGGATGTTCTTTGGGCTACATGGTGCTGTTACGCAGCTAAGGATTTTGGGTAGGTGTTTGTTTAAGCTTGCATGAATACCAATAAAAGTGTAAAATATTGATAATATTTAATATTATAATGACACCCTTTATTGACACGCGTGTCTTTATTGAACTAAAGACTGTTCAGACCTTTTGCTGTCAGTGAAAATATAAGCTTAGTTACTTTAAAATTTAATTTCTATGCTAAAAAACTGTCAAATCATGTGTGCAGTTAAATGATTTTATTATTGATTACAGCTGGGCTACACAATTACATATGGCACATTTTCGTTTACACTGATTTTTGTGTTGTGTTAAAGGAAATGATCTCAAACCAATTTTTCAATCCTTTACTTATGAGTCCAATAAGTTTTATACTGTTTTCACTATTGTCATGAAATTAGATTTAAGACAGGTCCAATTGCATTTGAGTGCTTTTTAATGAAAACAGATAGAACAAAAACATAAATCTTATGGGGGTCGGCCATAGGTTCCTGTTGTTATTAAACACATTTGGAATTTGTAGCAAGTACTTATTTTTTTTTAACATAGTTAAGTGTGAAAATGCATGGCTTTGTTGTCATGGTTACAGTCTAATTCAGGTAAAAGTTTCTGAATTTTCTGAAATGTTCTAATTATTTTTCATATTCATTATGGCATTAGTGTTTTTTTTTAGCCTATATCACTGAGCATTCAGAAATGCCTTACTAAAATGAATGAGTTTTGGTAAATAGTTGTAACTGGATCTTATCACTAATTCTGCAGTGCAAATGGATTACATCATTATTATAAAGTACCACAATTTTTAGGTTAATATAATTTTCTTTCTATCATTTGACTTTGAAAGATTTTTTTTAAGACTATTCTACTTTATTGTGTCATTAGTGCCACCCACATACCTTGTTCAATCAGAGGATGGCGGTATATGTAGTGAAGGTAATTGAGCTAGTTAGATCTGAGAAAGAGAGAGAGAGAGAGAGAGAGAGAGAGAGAGAGAGAGAGAGAGAACCTTAATACAGGAAGTGCAACAGGAGGGTGTGTGGGCTTTATGTGAGCCACAATCGCACTCTAACACGTCTGTGTCATTTGAAGCATATTCCTCTCTCTAACACTCCACTCAGCGCGCCTCCTCCCAACTCTGCCGACTGCATCCCCTCATCTCATTAGACTCTATCCCCTCACTTCAGCTTCTGAGGCGACACAAGAGTGGGCGATTTTCACTTCACACACCAGCTTTAATATTTCACACTGTTATTTCTCCTCCTTCCTTCTCTCACACTTATCCTCCACTGCTCTCCTGTAATCTCCAAAAACTTTCCTTCAGTCAGGCTTCCTCTCTCACACTTTCACATTTTATATAGTCTTCTTGGTAAGTGTAGGAGAACCACTGCACTCCCTGTCAATGAGCACTCATCTTTTTTTTAATTAACCCATTTTGCCTTGCAGCAGCTTACTAGTCCTGAATATGTGCAAGCTTGCCTGTCTTATTTCATCAGCTTGCAATCAGGAAACAAAAGAGTGACATTGTAATTTGTGTCATTTGTGCTTTTCTGACCAGAGATTAGACACATGTAAATGTACTGTGGTTTTCATGAAAATAATAATAATAATAATTATAATAATTATATATATATATATATATA
>MU551695.1:2583359-2642416 GCA_024362625.1 Silurus asotus | reverse complement strand
TATATATATATATATATATATATATACACACATACACAAAAAAATTTTTTGGCAGTGTGCAGTTAAACAGTATGTTTAATATAAGTTGATGCTAACTATTTAATTCTGTAGCACCTCATGAAAGAACACAGCATGTACAAACTGCTTTTGTTGACTCTGTTATGCCTTTAGTCAGTTGTCATAGTAATGCCCACTCTATTCTCAAATAGATTTTAATTGAAGGTTTATTTAGTTAATTATATGAATTTATGTTCAGTACTTGTGAACATGATATTGGAAATCAGGTTTATATAACAGACAGGATAAACCACAATCCAGAAATCAAGGTTAAAGCGGGCTAACTTGTTAGTGGGCCAACAGAATATGGATAACAAATTGCAGCAATTCTACTTTCATTTGTAGTTAGGAAAAAAAGGGAGATAAACTGGTCATTGGTTGGAAGGATGGCAATCATAGTAACACTATTCAATCAAGGGCATTTTTGAGCTTATGCATGCAGAAGAGGGCAGATAACTCTGTCCACTAAGTGTGTTCTGGGGCCCTGTAGCCCTGTATCGCATGTCTGAGGAAATTTGAGAAAACTATTGTTGGTGGTTGTCTTATTAGAGAAAAAAGTTTGAGTACAAATTTATCAGGGGACCAAATAAAATAAATACAAGCAAAACTGCATTTGCTTTTGTATAGTGTGTAAACAGGAAATAATGAGGTAATGTTGAAAATGGCTTTGTCTTCAGGAATGGAAGCCCTCAGCAAACATCAGCAGCATCATTGTAATATCCAAGAATTGCAATACGCCTAAAAAGGAAGTGCTAAACCGTTTTGATTCAACACTGGAGCAGTACTTGGCCCTGACCTTCATTATGTCAACCGAAAGCAGTGTAATATTTATATTGAAATTCTTCACACAAACTTGTATTGAAAATGAAGGACAAACATGGCTGAAATTACTGATATAGTGACGTTAGCGATGTTCAAAAGATCAGGAAAAGGTGACGCTCGTCAGCATCTCATGTATTATGCATTTCCTCAGAGTTTTCTCAAATTTTCACACTCAAATCAACACCTCTACCACCCACATTCACTTCAGCATCATCCTTCTTCCTCCCTTTCTGTGTCTCCTTGTCTTTCTCTCTTCTCAGTCATCACTATTTCTTTTTCTATATGATAATGAGTCCATCATGCAGGCTACCCACTCACAAGTGTCTAACACCCAAATGCCTGGTGAGGTGGATCGGCCATGCTAGGGCTCACCTTCAAGTGCCGCGTTGCTTTTTTGATGAATTGTCACTAGGTCTATATAATTAACTCTTATCCTGACAACCTTTACAGCAATGCATCATCTACTTGAGATGTCCAAGTCTCCTCCTCTGCCTGCATATCAATATGATATCTATATCACTGACAGGGGAAAATTAAGCTATTTGATTACTACAGGATAAGTCAATAAATTATAATGAAATGTATTTTTTTCCCCAAAATGCATTCCTACTCTACAATACAATATCAAATCAAAACAAATTGTATTTGTCACATACACGTACATACAGAGTACGACATGCAGTGAAATGCTTTTAATATCGACAATCTACACTATCAACCTACAATATTCTAGCTAGCATATGTTAAAAATAGGGCTGTCAATCAATTCTAATATTTAATTGCGATTATTTGCATGACTGTCATGAGTTAACTCTTGATTAATAGCAACTTAATCCCACATTTTTATCTGCTCTAAATGTACCCTAAATTATTAAGTTTTTAAGATTTTAATCAACATGGGCATAGACAAATATGGATGCATTATGCAAATGTATGTTTATTATTAGTGGAACCAAACTTAACATAGAGCATGAAAACCAGGCATGTTTCAAAGGTCATAGATGTTTTTCAAACAACTCGTTGATGTCCATTAACCACATGAAAAAAAATAACAGAAATACCAGGTTCCAATTCTTCTTCTCCTTTTTTTTTACCTGAGTAATGAAAGGACATCATGAATAAATGAATATAAAAAGATTTAAATGTAGACTCTGAATTTGCGTTAATGTGTTATTAACGCGTTAAGTTTGACAGCCCTAGTAAAAGGAAATAAATACAGTATGTAAGGTTTCTTAATGTTAAGGTTTAAAGGTTTTTGGCTCTTCCCACACAACATAAATAAATATATTATGTACAGTAAGAACAAAGTGATTATTCACAGTTGTATGTATGCAAAGTATCCAATTTTTTTGTTACATGAATGTTATTTATATAGAAGCATTGCAGCATCTACACTATATAAACAAAGGTATTGGGACACCTGACTTCTAGAGCCATATGTAGTTCCCCTTCATTCAAACTATTAGACCCGAACTTGTTCCAGCATGACAATTCAATTTTGAGTGGCCTGCTATAGAGCTCTATCCTTAACCCTATTGAACACCTTTGGAATAAATTGCAATGCTGACTGCAACCCCACCACTCCTCACTCTACATCAATACCTGACTTTACCCTTGTACTAAACACTTGTGTCTGAAAGAGCACACATTTCCATAACCAGACTACAAAATCTAGTGGAACCTCTTCCCAGAAGAGTGTAGATTATAATAACAGCAAATGGGGATTAAATGGGAACTGGGATGTTAAAAAATGCACATATGATTCTTATAGTCAGGTGTCCACAAACTTTTGTCCATACAGTGTAGGGGTGACCAACTGGTCACGATGTGTCAAGCCGGACCGTGAAACCTCCTACGGCACCACGGGTCACTACTACAGTTAATATACTTACTCTTGCTACGATCAGACGTGCAGTTGTGCATGCAGTGAAGGCAGCAGAAAGCGATACGCAAACAGATTAAACTTTCAGCGAGTGAAAAACAATGGCATTCTCAAAAATAAGGAAAGTTGGTGCTGAAAACAAGTTTTTCGAGATGCCTCCATCTTTAAGTTTAACAGTTCAGCCTAACCGACGATTTTATTTTATTTTCATTTGAGGTTATTTACCTTTTTTGGACTTAAAGGAACTGTACAAATGAACATATTAAGGATTTCTTGCACTTTTTCATTTTTCCAACACTGGCACTTGCCTGATTTCTCTCTTCTATGTTTCAAGTTGCATTGGTAAATTATTATCTTCAATATCATTCAGAAACACAATGTTGAACATTAGATACATTTAGTTAGGTAGAGGCAACACATGTGAAGTTAAAATGTGATATGAGATTTCCGTTTTAACCACTGAGGAATGCGTTCATTATTATGATCTGCAATCTCGGTTCAGCAGAAACAAAAGCAATTTAGCTTTTTCTTTTATTTATCTTTTATTTTGCCTTTTATAATGTGTCCAATAAAAATGTTGTCTACACTCATTTCTTTAATCTGGCAAAAAGCATCAATTCATTGTCCTGGACCTCAGCTGACAGGGAGGGTTCATTTACTGGACCTCAAGCAATTTTAGTTGAAGACCCCTAATATAGTGTGTATAGTGTGTTGCTGTCCAACATTAAATTAAGTATATATTACATCTGAAATAGTATTTTAATAATAGTCCCAGTGTGCAATTATTGATGTAGTTGAAATGCTGCTTTGTCTTTGATTCGTAATGTTTCTACATCAAATAACATATGAATGTTAAAGCAATAGCACACAAAACACAAATTTTTAAGATTACCAAAGCTATGTAACTAGTTTAAATGTGCATCCATGGAGCCACAAAGTTTTCATTACACGCTTAAAACAGAGCTCTGGAATCAGACATCTGTCTTCACGGTCTCCTGAAGGGTTTCTCTCATTTTCTTCTACAGTCAACATTTGTGCCTGTTGTTAATCTGATGAGATGGTGTGGATACGTCCAAGCCCCTGCAGTCTCTGATGACTCACAGAGAAGGATTTAAAATGGATGGTTGTGCGTAATGATCAAATGGTGCAATGGCATGCCAGATGTCATGGTGCATTCTTTGTTTCAGTCATGCCCTGTATAACACCCAGCTCAATGTCGAGCCCCACAAAAGCTGCAGAACATGCGTGCAGTGTGCATCACGTGTGTGCTCAGGTCACACTTTTGTTGGGCCGAATATAGATTGTTGTGGGACATCGCATTATCTGTATCTGATACGGGTAGACCTCAGGGGAGCCATACAGTATATATTTTTGGCTGTTTTTATAGATATGCAGGCATGGTTACATGTATTGTGTTACATTATATAGAAACATTTTCCTGATAATAAATGTTAGTAGTTATAGTAGTACATAATTGAAAGTATGTCAACGTTATATGCTTTTTCTTTCTCCTTAGTGCTGCTCAAGCAGTTCAAACAGATTACTTGAAATATTGCCTTGATAGTGGAAAAAGTTGGCTGTCCTGACTACAGTGTTAATGATACCACTCCACTCTGCAGAGGTGTCATATTCAGATTCCAGCCTCACTTCGGAACAATTTATAAACCACACTGGGTACTGGACACTCCCTGCCAAAACAACACTGTAGAGGGTTATGTGGCTCAGCACATTCCAGTGAGTGCATGTCTTGCTTAATCACAATGAAATGCCATCTTGGTCACCTTGGACAGCAATTATATATCAGCCACTGACCATGGATCATGCAGCTTAGCTTTTCCCCTTGTTTGACTCCCATCTGGGGATTAAAGCTGCACATGCTATTCATTATTGATGTCAGTAGCAGAAGCAGGCAAGTCAAGGAAATGCCAGAATTAACATCTTTTCCTATGTTCCTTTACACATGTGTTTCAGGCTCTATCCACCCGAGCGATACTCAAGGCCCATCCAGCCCTAGCTCACCCTCCTCCTCTTCTTCTCACTCTCTTGGAGCAGGCTTATGCAGTGGAAGCTCAGAGCCAACAATAAATTCAGGCTGCTCTGGAGCGTTCTGCACCTCCGTCACAGGCAAGTGATCTGTGCTATTTTATGTAAGGAGTAAAACGTAACATAGTCGATACAGGAAAATAATCCAAGACAGAGTGATGTGTTTTAACTATAATCATGCTCTAACCCTGCAATTAATTTAGTTTTTTCCAATATCAGAAGACAGTGACTAAAATATTTTTTATTCAGTGGTACTTCTTAACTATTTTTAGTTGGTATCCGTTATTACTTTAAGACAAAAAAATAGAAAGAACTTTCTGATTTAGGGACTTACCTCAGGAGAAAAACTGACTACTGCATTAATGCTGACATTAGAGACTATAAATATGAAATAAACACATTAAACATACATAAAATTAATTGTTACATAAAACTTCAATAAATGATTCTACATTTATACATCTTTTTTTTAATAACAGCACGTTTTCAATGTTTATCTGTTTAAAGGCCCTGTAAAGTTGTTACTACAAAACAAAAAAACAAAAAAATCTTTTATTAGAACAAACACATAATTTAAATTAGTTTTAAATGATTGCCTGAACTGCTGTTAGAGCTTCTGTTATTACAACCAGCAGCTTCCAACCAATCAGATTTGAGCATTGAAATGTGTTGGGGTTTTTTTTTTGGCATCATGTTCAATCAATATTGTATGCAAATAATTTTCCCTTTTTTTTCTTTTATCTTTAAAGGAAAAACCCCAAGCTCACCCATCCATTTGTCCAAGTCTCCAACCTTCCCATCATCCTTCAGCTCGTGGCAGGATGAGTGCTCTATCTGCTACGAGAACGCAGTGGACACGGTTATCTATGCGTGCGGCCACATGTGCCTGTGCTACACCTGTGGCCTACGCCTTAAAAAGATGTCTAACGCCTGCTGTCCAATCTGCAGGAGGGCTATAAAAGACATTATAAAGACCTACCGGAGCACATAGGAATCATATCCCACTTCTGTAATACACCATATGATGGCCCATGAAGGCCAAAACAAAGACAAATAACGAGACCCTCGCATATGAGGAACGAGGTTTCTGGTTCAGGGACATGTACTTGGCCTTTCATTGTTCCCATGGTGATAAATTTGAACCTAAAGCCTCAGGCATCCGTCCGCAAAAAGGTCTCTTACAGTTTCATGCACGAGGCTTTGTTGCTACGGTAACCGGTCGTGACGCTGCTCAGGAAAGGAGGAATCTGAATAAAACACTCTTTTTTGAGGAGGATAAAAGGAGACGCAAAACTGTAAATAGCCTCAAGCAAATCAGGAAGTTCCAGGAGACTTTAATATCTGAAATGTTAATATCTCCATCTTATTTTCAACTCTTTCAACTCTTTTTGAGCCATAGGAGACTCGGAGTCTCGTCTGTTTGCATATGTGGGAAGCTGGAAAAAGTATTTTAACATACTCAAAAAGATATACAAGTGATATTTTTTTTCTTTAACCTTTCAGCCGCCCTTAAAACCTTTCCCATCAGCTTCTTGTTTAAATGTTTCAGTGTCACAATTTCTGTCTGTGTACAGCTGAGATCATGTGAGGGATGTACAGTATGCCCCAAGCCACGTGCTTGAATGCTCTCGGACCTAACACTTAAGCTACTCTGCCAGATAGCTTGCAGTGTTGATGTATCAAATTGACTAAAGGACCTTGAAGGACTGATGACAGTACGATTCTGTGTTAAGCAGCGTAATGTGAAACCTCAATTCCCTGCTGAAACAAACAGATTAATAATTCCATGTGATAATATGGTGCTGCTGGTGCATTACGGATGTGCCTGACTAGTCAAGTATCTTTTGAACTGGTGTTAGTCATAGTTGACTTTATCAGGTGTTTCAAATAGGACTAAAATGGAATCACTTCTAAATAAATCAAGTTTTAGGGCATTTTTACTTAGTGCTAAGCATAAGAGGGATATAGTATTAAATTTCAAGTGGCAATACGCACTCGTCAAACAAAATCCCAAAACCTAATTCCTAGATCAGGGGTCACCAAAGTGGTGCCAACCAGGTAGCCCGCAAGGACCACATAAGTAGCCCACAGGCCTTTTCTAAAATTAGTTTCCTACTTTGTTAAATCATTGTTGATAATTATTATGATAAATTATTAACATGATCAATGTCGTCACATAGATGAATATCATTCATTGTTAATAATAACATATAATAAAAGGTAAATTGAGCAAATTTGTTATTTCAGATCAAACTGAAAAACTGTGTGTATCAAACTGGTAGCCCTTCACATTAATCGGTACTCAAGAAGTAGCTCTCAGTTTCAAAAAGGTTGGTGACCCCTGATCTAGATCATTAGTGGACAAATCAAACAATTATTTCAACCTAAAACATGGAAGCTTGTCAGATGAAGATAGAAAGCAAGAAGAGATGAGAGAAACACCTCAAACTATTGTAAGTTATCTTAGCTAGCTAGCTAGATTTGTACTGTACGTGCTTTTTGAACATCCTATTCCATATTCCTATTCCTGTTATACTAACCTCCTTTTCTTGGGAAGATGTTCCAATAGATTTTAGAGTATGGTTGTGTAGATTTGTGCTCATTCAGACACAAGAGCTTTTGTAAGAAAAGAAAAAATTTAGGTACTAATGTAGGGTAAGGAGGCGTGCGGTAAAGTCAGCGTTCCAACTAATTCTAAAGTTGTTCAGTAGGGTTGAGGTCAGATCTCTAGAGCAAGCCACTTACGATCTTCCACAACAACATTTGTAAACTACATTTTAATGGAGCTGGCTTTGTGCACAGCTGCATTGTTGTAAAAACATGTTTGGGTCTCCTAGTTCAAGTGAAGGGGAAAATGTAATGATACCACATCCTAGACAATTGTATCCTATACAATTGTATTTGTTTCTTGTTTATAAAAGCAATATGCAGTTATACTGAATATCAGCATGGCAAAGCACTCTTGCTTTGCTGTAGCTATTATAGCAGAGATTCAGTAAACTAAGGAGGCAAGAAGTACCAGGTGAGAGGTATCTGTAATCAGAGGTTACCATTGGTACGTCTGAGATGTGGGGTTGGTTAAACATTGAGTGATTATGGAAGCTCGCTAAATTAATAACATTTTAATTAAAGATGACTTGAAATATATATACATCTGCACATAATTAATAACAATACTGTTTCTCCTGCCAGCAAGGTCTAGAGAAAAGCAGCTGAGAGACGTCTGGCGTAGGCCGACAGGTCGTGACGCATCCGGCGTGAACCCTGGGTTAACGTTTAAATGTCAAGCTTTGATTTAGTCAGTGCATAGTTCTAAAGTGAAATGGCCATGAGCCTAATCAATTCAGTTTGGAATCAGATACCAGCTGACAAAATGGCCACGTTTCCCTTACGCTGTATTTGGAAGGAAAATTTTAAATTTCCTTTTTCACTCTTGTGAGAAAGTAGATTGGTTCAGAGTAGACAATCTCAGAATGGCATTGAGGAAGAGTTTTTCAGACAACCACCAACACCATTACCACCAAAGATCATACATTAAGGTATCAAAAAAACCAATACAAATGCATTTTATATTACGATTATATAGGAAATTGGAAATTTTAGGTAAATTATAATAATTTCAATAATATATAAATCAAATGTCATAATTTTCATGTGTATGAAAAATGTGTGTGATTGGAGTATTAAAAAATAATAATAATAAAAACAGAGCACCAGAATAATTTTAAATTCCAGCAGCCAGGTGGCGAAGCAGGTTAATCACATGACTTAACAAAATACACATTTCTTATCCAAACTTCTCTTTAGAAATGAACTGGAAAGAAAAATATGGTTATACTTATTTTTCTGTGGTATTTCTTTTAATCAGTCTAAATCAGGATGCTGCAATCAAAGCTCCAGTCTGACTCTGAGGCTCATGCCTCCGTTGTCAGTTTTGCCATTCAAGTGTTGCGAGCAGCTTCTTGAAGCACTCGGCACATGCAATTGCCATGGAGACGGGAATCTTGGGAAGGCGGAAACACAGCCTTGAGATGTTAAACAATGGACCGATCATTTGTCGGATGAGGCTATTTGGTTTGCCAGGGCAATCCATAATTCACCAAGTACCCTCTTTATTCGAGGTCAAATATGACATGTTGCAGGATAACTACTTGAGGGCAGTGGGGAAGCACATGGTTGCAGACATTTTGAGCTGGAACATGCTTATTATATTGTGTTTGAAGGCAAGATACATGAGATTAAAATGTGTTTGAGTGAAGAGGAGCTGATGTTTGGAGGACAAAGGGAAAGATTTTGGCGTCATTTTGCCTTAAGAGTGCTTTTAGCCATAAATTTACAGCTGGAGATGGACATCATTTGAGACACACCCTTTTCAGGGGTACTCATAGTAAAGGTTTGTCAATTAATGTCAGTAATATTCTCATACTTCAGAACATCAAATATCTATGCTGCTACAGCAACATACAGTTCATCTACAGGCGAAGTTACAACGACATCCTTCTGGACTTTACTCCATTTCATCGCTGCTGTCACAAGAAAATCTCAAATTTTGACTTTGTGTATATATTTGAAAGCTGGACATCCTTTTTTATGCACCCAAAGTTAGAAAGCAGCGTATGTTTCGTAATAAATAAAGCAAGACTGTAGAAAGATTCTTGTATGACAATACCCTTCATGCAATATTTTGTTCTTTTCTACAACACTTTGAGCTGTAAGATTTGCTTGCATTATTCTCTTTTTATATGTTAATTAACATCAATTGATCATGAACCTGAATTTCTATTCAAACTCTCACATTCTATCCAGTGTTTCTTTACAATGGTGAGACTTAAAGTCAGAATTATTTGATTGGATGTTCCTCTCTGGGAAACATAGAAGATGCTTAGCTTCTATACATGAGCTATACTGTGGGGTTTTGCAGTGAACAATCATAAAACATTGTATGTTCCTTGCAGGTTTCAGATAAGCACACAACGGCGGCAATGTATTATTTTTAGTTTTGCCGTAATGACAAGGACGATAATAACCAGCTATTTTGTGATTAAACATCACATCGAAGCTCACAATCCTGAGCTCAAGTTAGTGCCTGTGTGTGGGGTTTCATCTAGGTTTTCCATTCACTGTCCAAAAACATACCAGTGGGTTGATTGGCTACACCAAATCGTCCCTGGTGTGAATGTGCGTCTGATTAGTGTGTTATGATGAACTGGTGTCTCATGTAGGGAGTATTCTTTCATCTCAAGTGTTTCCAGAATAAGTTCTGGATCCACCACAAACGTGACTAAAATACAGCGATTATTAAAGATGAATGAATGAATTTATAATCTTGAATGATGAGGAAAAAAAAGGCCTTCCTTGTGTTTTGAAGTCACTTTATAAAGCTTGTGATTGTACTTTTCTAAACAGCTTTATTTCTGTCGTTTTGACCAATGACCACTTAATATTGATTTCCTGACCAAATGCATTCATCCAGCATTGTGGAAGAGCAGTAGCTCTTCCTTAGTGTAATATAATCAGTTATGGTTTCCCCCCCTGTTGTATCATCACATTGTAAAGATGATGAGAATAACTTTTGCTGAGAAGATTGAAGAAGATGCTCCACAGCTGGCTTCACTTCTGATCGTTGTCAACTTTGTAATACTGAGTTTATTCATGTAGTGTATGATGTGTTGAATGTTCAAGTATATGGTACAGATAATCACCTTTTAGACATCTTCAATAAATCTCCTCTTTCTATTTGCAGGAATATGAGATTTCACTTCTTGCAACGTGACATTCTAAATTCATTTCCTTTGTGCACCTTATTCTAGTTCAATTTATTTAACATATGTAGATGATCACTAATCAGGTTAGGCTTTAAAATCTTTTTAATGTCTTCTGCTTGCTTCTGCAAGCACAATGAACACTAAATCCAGTTCATGCTGCAACCACTTTTAGACATCTTCAATAAATCTCCTCTTTCTATTTGCAGGAATATGAGATTTCACTTCTTGCAACGTGACATTCTAAATTCATTTCCTTTGTGCACCTTATTCTAGTTCAATTTATTTAACATATGTAGATGATCACTAATCAGGTTAGGCTTTAAAATCTTTTTTAATGTCTTCTGCTTGCTTCTGCAAGCACAATGAACACTAAATCCAGTTCATGCTGCAACCAGGTAAACATGGTGTGATGCTGGTAAATGAAAAAATGCAGGACTCATCAGTTTATGGGCTAGAAAAAGCTAAACTACAAATGTAAAAAAAAAAAAGACTCAGCGGTTTATGGGCCAGAAAAACCAAAACTACAAAGGTAAAAAAAAAAAAAAAAAAAAGAAAGGAAGGAAGGAAAAAAAATGTTTTCATAGTTATTGTATGGCAATTTTATAGAAAGTATGTCATTTTCTAAGGAATCATTAAAATAATATTTATTATTAAAAGTTTAAAAACCTTTTCATTCAATAGTGCGATTCGGTTTATCTGTGTTTAATTTTCACATAGAGCTCAATGTTGCTGGTTTGCAGTTCACCGTAATTTCAAAGCCAGACAAATCAGTAAATTTAATGAACTGAAACCTTAAGGAGCAACTCACTCATTAGAAAACTTCTGTCGTGCAAACGTTGTCCAGGGTGTTTATTTTTACTCTACTGCTGCAGACGGTGACTGATTTGTAAGCTTTGTACAGTATAGTGTGAGTCATAGAATGATTGTGTCAATAAACTTTCCAAATGTGTTTCAGCTACACATCGTTCCCTGTTTCTGTTCTTCTGTTCAATGATCATCATGACTGTTTGGAAAATGATAGTAGGAGAAGTCATGGATAATTATAATTTAAACACACAGGATTTCATTCAGTGTAATTCCGTTACAGGCACCTTGAATAATTTTATAAAGATTTACATAAACCCTGATGACATGATGGGTCTTCCATCACACTTGTGGGTAGCAGTAAATGAGATATTTGTGACTCAATGCTTTGTTTTAGCCAAATGAGATGCCAAATGTGATGTCAGGAGCTGAGGTTGCAAGCTCAAGGGTTTTTAAGGTCAAGGGTTTTTAAAGTAATTATGGTGTTTAAATTACATAAATAATCAGGACACCAAACAGAACTTTTGCTATGTTTCCACACGGACGGTTTAAAATGCCGGATGTGTGCATCATGACTGATTTTGGTTCTCTGTGTTGAGGATGGTTTTACTTATAATAAACATATATTTGCATAAATCATCCATATTTGTCTATGCCTATGTTGAATACAGTGGGGAAAATAAATATTTGACACATCAGCGTTTTTATCAGTAAGGGGATTTCTAAGTGGGCTATTGAAACAAAATTTCCTCCAGATGTAGCCATCAAGCCAAATATTAAATTCATACAAAGAAATCAGAACATTAAAGTATACAAGTTTAGTCATAATAAATAAAGTGGAATGACACAGGGAATAAGTATTGAACACACTTTATTTAATATTTTGTAGAAAAGCATTTGTTGGTGATTACAGCTTCTAGACGCCTCCTGTATGAAGAGATCAGTCTTCTACATTGCTCAGGAGTGATTCTGGCCCATCCTTTCACATAAATGGTCTTTAAATCTTGAAAGTTCTTTGGGCCTCTTTTATGAACTTTGATCTAAAGTTCTCTTTATAGATTTTCTATGGGATTTAGGTCAGGTGATTGACTGGGCCATTCAAGCAACTTGATTTTCTTTCTTTAAAACCACTTTATTGTTTCCTTGGCCTTGTGTTTGGGATCAGTGCCTTGCTGAAATGACCACCCTCTTTTCATTTTCAGCTTTCTGGTAGATGGCAGCAGATTTTTATCCAGAATGTCCCGGCACATTTCTTGATTCATCCTGCCTTCAATAATATGAAGTCTGCCAGTACCCCTTGCTGAAAAGCAGCCCCAAACCATGATGCTTCCACCCCCAAACCTAACTGTTGGTATGGTGTTCTTGGGGTGGTGGGCAGTGCCATTTCTTCTTCAAACATGGTGTGTAGAATAACTGCCAAAAAGTTAAGTTTTGCTTTCATCTGACCATACTATAGTCCCCCAATAATCCACAGGCTTCTCCAAATGCTCTTTCACAAACTTTAACCGAGCCTTAACATGCTTTTTGTTCAGCAATGGAGTCTTGCGTGGTGAGCGTGCATGGATGCCATGGCGGTTCAGTGCATTGCTTATAGTTTTCTTTGAAACAACAGTACCTGCTGATGCAAGGTCTTCCTGAAGTTCTGCCCGAGTGGTTTTTGGCTCTTGGCGAACTCTCCTGATTATTCTTTGGACTCCTCGGACAGGGATCTTACTTGGCGCACCTGATCGTGGCCGGTTTATGGGGAACTGATACTCTTTTCATTTCCGGATAATGGCCCCAACAGTGCTTACAGGAACATTCGAGCATTCTGAAAATGCACCTATAACCATTCCTATCAAAATCCTTTTCAACGATAAGAATACAAAGATCTTGAGAGAGTTCTTTGCTTTTACCCATCATGAAGTATTTCCTGTGTGCCTCCTGAGTAATGAGAAGCCTTTATAGGCCATCAATTAGGACTAAAGCAGCTGATATCAATTAGTACTGATAGGGGGCAGGGTTTTTCTTTTAATACTGACAGATTTCAGGTGATCTCCTGGCTTTCTATGCCATTTTGCACCTTGTTATAATCATGTGTTTAATACTTATTCCCTGTGTCATTTCACTTTATTTATTATGACTCACATTGTATAGTTAAATGTTCTGATTTCTTTGTATGAATTCAATGTTTGGCCTGATGGCTACATCTGGTGGAAATTTTGTGTCAATAGCCCACTTAGAAATCCCCTTACTGATAAAAATGCTGATGTGTCAAATACTAATTTTTTTTTCCCGCTGTATGTGACCAGTCTGCACCATCACTCTGGGTTGTGTTGGCGATTGAATGAGCCCGAACAACAAAGATGCCTCTTTGCACTTTTTGTTATGAACGAATAAAAATAACAAATTAATGAAAAAAACTGCAGTTCGTGGCCTTCCCAGGCAAATTCAGCATTGACCTCTCCTCAGCCAAGCTTATCGTGAACTGAAGGATAGCAACCGGAACCGGAACATAATTCTTGAAAGGAGCCACATAATGTATTTAACAATTAAAAGATCCACAATTTTTTTTACATATAACTAGAAACATGGCATTTAAAAAAAATAACCCATATTAAAATAATACTTTTCAGATTGTAGAGAGGTTTTGAATGAAATTAATATATTTATAAGATCTGCTACAATTAGTTTTTGTATTAAAAATGTTAAAAAGTATCAATTATTGGTACATTTAGCACAGATAGAAATGTGCGATTAAGTTGTGATTAATTGAGTTAACTCATGACAATCATATAATGAATTCAATATTTAATATATTGTGCATGTATAAGGGCTGAAAAAATGAACGCATTAATATCGCGTTAACGCAAAATAATCTTAACGACACATATTTGATTAACGCGCGATTAAATTAGTTCGCAATTTTGTTTTAGCATTTTTATTTAAATATAAATAAATTAACCAAATAAATATATTATAAAGGCTATTCTATTCTATTCTAAATAAATATAAAAGAGGTTAAATTAAAACCATCAATGCAACACACTTTTAATCACATCATGCTTTTTTTACTTATATATGAAAAAATTTACTGCAGCAAAAAAATATTTTTAATCAACAAACACTTGATGTAGCACCAAAATCCGCCACGATGCAGACAACCGGCAATTAAAACTGTCTGTGGGGAAACACAGCAAAAGTTCCCTTTGGTGAAATGATAATTTCCGTGCAGTGGAACTTTGGATTGTAAGTAAACTGCTTTACGATTGCTTTGAAGGACGAGGAACATTTTTTATTAAAATGTAACTTACATTACAAGAAATAAGATGCACTGCGAACATCTAGCATCATGCGAACTACACAGGAAAGGCACACATGCTTCTTTCTCTCTCGCTGTTTAAAACAATGGGAGCTCAGTTCAGCTTCCCGTGTATACTGAATGTCCAACATTTGTGTGAACGTACAGTTTACTATAGTATTGTGACCACATGTGTTTTAATGGAAGGAGATTCTCTTTCCAAGCAACCCTCCTCTTCTCCTCCTTTTTGCACCAGCCACGTTAATTTGCTTTATTTTTACTTTATATTGTGTATTTATTGTTCACAATTATATTGTGTTATATGTTATTTCTTTCACATACATTGGGGACAATTATTTGTATGTAATAATGTGTGTGTGTGTGTGTGTGTGTGTGTGTGTGTGTGTGTGTGTGTGTTGCAAGTAAAAAAAACTGTAGACGGTGTAACAGGGATTCAAAAGTGAAGCCATAAATGTTTCTGAGGCCCTCTAGTGGCTGGCTGCAGTATAATATTTAGCCTCTCTAAATGCAAAGTATGCTTAGTTCCTCTAATAATGGTGTATCCCAAATGCTATAAATGTAAATATAAGACGACAGGTTTCCCTTGAGTCTATGGGCTATATCTTCTCAGAAAGGGTTTTTTTTTGTCACTGTAGGAAAACATTTTTAGGGATAAATAAATAAATTGAAGTTTGAAGTTTTTTAAAGTCACTTTGTGAGAATGTTTATTGTTGAAGAGCTCTACAAATAAAACTTATTATTTCATTGAAAACAGCATATATATATATAATATTATCATTATTTTATTAAATGTTCTTATTTTTTTCACCTCCTAAAATGGGCAGGGTGAGTCAGTGTGCAGGTTTACACAGCGGTACATGAAGGCCCTGTAAACAGTCAGAACAATCAGTCAGAAAAGTCATATCAAAGCCACAGCTCCATAATTAAACAAAGACGTTTCTGTATGAGGGAATTACTGGTTGTTGGCTTCGGCCTTAATCAGCTACTCACTGTGTCTGTGTAACTACAGCTACATACTAATAGGATAAGTGTGAACAGTGGCCCCCACTGTGCTCCAGGTTGCATCTACTCTACGTGTTTCAGCTTCACAAGATAGTGAATCTCCAAAAAGGTTTCGGAAACACACCAAAGTGGGAGTGGGATTAGGAGTGAATGGTGCCTTGTTCCATTCATAATACTATAATCCCATTAGTATGTAGCAGTAAAAAGTGAGTAGCTGATTAAAGCAAAAGCCAACACCCTGTCATTCCCTCATACAGATAAGTTTTTGTTTTATTTTGGAGTGTGATATGAATATAGACTTTTTTGAGCAATTGTTCCATCTGTTAGTGTTTACAGGGACATTGTGTACCGCTGTGTAAACCTGCACACAGACTTCATATTAACAATGAAACAAACTCGCATGTCAACCAGATGAAATCTTGGTCTTTTGTTATACTAGTGGAGAGAAATATATGTGCACTCGTAATTGTAATCATAATAATAAAAGTGCTTCTAGCCATAAATTTCACAGCTGTAGATGGACTGATGATGTCATTTGAGCAGTGGCGGGCGGTCAGGGACAGCAAAGCCTTCTCTGCTGGCATAAACACTATCAGAAGCACTGACCTTCATTTACAACATAAATTCGAAATTGTATTAATTTATTCCCAACAGTTTATTCTCTTCATTTTGTAGTGTTTCTCTTGGCTGCACTGCTTTCAGTACGTGTATGCGGATGTTAGATCTTTTGTCCAATGAGATTTCTGTCTCTATGTGCTGCCATGTCAATCTAATCTGCCCAGGGCCTTCAAAGTCTCTTCTCTACAGGTCAGATAGCTGGCCCAAAATAACATCAGCATTTTTCCGTCCTCTGATTGGTTGGTCAGAGGGAAACTTTTACAGCCAAGTTTGATTTCCAGAAATTTCCAGAAAAGCTAGACATCGTGATTAAAGGTCGCCCAACCCTGAAGCTAGCTAGCTTGTCTCAGCCCGGTAAAGGGTTTGTTCTCCACTTCCAGACCAGTGAATACGAGCGGTACCACTTGATTACAGCCTCTGAGGAGCGGTGCAAATTATGAGTCTGCATCTCTGGTGAGTAGGTTGGATTTTTTAAAATGTTTATGTTTTTGTCATGTTATTAGACAAATATTGATTCTGAACTGCTCCAGATGATGTAAGTGGACAGTTGTGGTTGTAGTGTAGAGTCTTAACTGGGTTTCTTGCTTTAATAAAATGGTATGCATCCTTCATATGCGAAATGCCAACGTCTTTTGTCTTGCATTTGAGACACACCCTTTTCAGGAGTAATCATAGTAAAAGGTCTGCACTGAATGTCAGTAATATTCTTATAATTTAGAACATCAACTAACTATGCTGCGACTGCAAAAGAGTTCATCTACAGGTAATGTTACACTGGCATGCATCTGGACTCCATTTCATTGCTGTTGTTGCAAGAAATGCTTAACATCCTACTTACTAAAATAGTAAGAAAGCAGCGTATGTGTTGTAATGAATCAAACAAGACAGTAGAAAGCTTCTTGTATGATTTGCTTGCGATTGATTATTCACTTTTTATATGTTCATTAATATCCACTGAACATAGCCTGAGATTCAATTCTGGCTCTCACATACTATTCAGTGTTTTTTTTGTTGTTGCAATAATAGAACTTAAAATCAGGATTTTTTTATTGGATGTTCCTCTCTGCATGACATTGTAGTGTATATCCTGAATTTAGATGATGTTTAGCTTGTAGACATGAGGTGTACTGTGGGCTTCTATGTTCTATATTTCTTGCAGGTTTAAGATAACTAACAATGGCAGCAATGTACAATGTTTTGTATTTTCATCTCAAAGAGTTCTCAGGATAAGCTTTGGATCCACTACAAACTTGACTAAGATGGTGCAATTATTAAAGACGAATTAACAAATGTATAATATAAAATTGTAAAAATAAGGACTTTTCTCCTGTTTTAAAGTCACTTAAAACTTGTGATTGTACATTCAAAATTGTAGAATTGTAGAAAAGCGCTAGTCCTGTCCTAATGTGAAACTTGTGTGTGATTTTATCAATTATCATAAAACCTCGACTGTCTAGGTGTTCTGGTTGCTTTGTCTTGTGTAAGACTGCCCCCTAGTGAAGAGAGATATATTTGCGCTAATCGTCATAATAATAAAAATAACAATAATAATAATACATGTAGCAACAAACTACACTTTTTAAAATTCAGACAGACAAATGCTCTTTTAAACGTCATCATGTCTGATGTCTCTTCCTGTGCTATTCATCCTACAAGCACATACAGTTACATCTCCAGGTAGACATTAAAAAATGGTATATTTTGTCTTTGGTCTGCATATAGTTTACAAAAATGACTTTACTGCATTTACAAAGAATCTATAACAGTGCGACCGTAAGATGAAAGAAGAATGATATATTTTATTGTTTTTTTTTTCTTTTAGGGCAACGCAGGATACAATGTTACTATGAACAAAAATACAAAATAGGTAAAACAATGAAACATTGCTGAAAACAAACAATAAAGCTGTGGACCACCTGCATTCAAAAAATGTCCTGAACATCTAATTTAATTATTGTAGGAGAAGAAGTCTTTTTATCTATCAGAGATTCAATCCTAAGGGCAGGTTATTAAAATCCCCCCTGCTAATAAACCCAGCACCGGGTGGCATGTTTACTGTCGGCAGAGTGAGACTCGATGCAGCACACAGCAGTTGATGGCTTTAGAGCGTGTCGTCATCTGCCTCAGCATGCCATAATTTCCTTGACTGGTAATTAATGAAAGAGAAATGATAATTAGAGCGAGGAGTCAAACAGCGACAGAGATGGCAAGCGGTGACACATTAGAGAGACCCAGCATGTTTGTCGTTCCTCGCTGCTTCTGATAAAAAAAAAACTCTATCTAAAACACAGCACCCTACCACTCTGGATCCAGCTCTATCACATCAACATCACCGGATAAACCCCGAACATGAAATGAACACCTACAGAAAATTCCTCAAAAACACTTTATATGTCTCACCAGACCACACATACAGCAAGCTTTCTCATTCAGCTCCTTGTCAAAAGACCTTCCGAGTCAGGTCAAGCCAGTAAACATGTTATAGATGCACAGAATAAGTTACATGTTTGATGGAAAAACATTTCCCTTCTTTGACATGTCATTAATCCATACGCACTTCTCGTTTTCCTCAGTTAGCTGTCACTGGGATTTAAGATGCGACCCCCGAAAGAGCTGTAATTAACTGGCTGCTTGGATAATGTGATTTCACAGCAGCTTTCAGTGCCTGCAGTGCTCCAAACGTCTGCATTGTAATGAAGGCCGCCTACAGTCGATCCGTGTGGAATACCAACAGGCCCTGATGCCAAACGCAATCATCTACAAGAGCACTAGCAATAAGCTGGGTGTTTTTAGCATAGCAGGCCCGAGGCAAAGCTTCACCGGCTACAGCTTTTCCTAAAACATCAGATGAGCTGTCAGCGATTCCTGGCTCAGATATAAATGATTCACAAAACTCCACAGGCCTTAGACTGACCATTAATTATCTCACAGACCTGGTCATCTGTTAACTGGCATTATTTTCCCAGACACCTGTCAGATTTTATGTCTTTAGGGCTACAACTCAAGTGAATGCAGGTACATCACATTTGTCTGATCTCATATCACCTGACCGAGAACCAAACCGCCTCTGAAACTAACTAACACCATCCATTGGTCAACTTTCTCTTTTCACCTTCTCATAAATCTTACCAACATGCAAACCAACTCCACACACTTATGCACACACTCTCACAAACCCAGCCATTTAGGATTTACCCCATGTTCGAAAGATAGGCTGAAAATGAGCTTTCAAGCACTGATTTTAGGATTCGGTCCCATAGCACTGTAGGAACATTGTAAAAAGTAATGATATGTACACACTGCTGAGGAAAAAAGGTTCCTCTGCAGTTCTTTGGATGGATACAGTTTTACAAAGAAATGCTATCATTTATTCTTGACTGGTGCATAGAACCTTTTAGGATGCAACGTTATTTCAAAGAGTGATGTAAACGACAGCAAAAAAGTAACCAGCAGAACGAGTGACGCAAATTGCAGTGGTGCATCAGGTCTGTTTCACTCAGCTGACTTTTGAAACAGCACAGGCTTGGGCATGAGTAACTTCCCTTGTCAGAGTGAGAACATCCGATAGATCAAAAAGGCTTCTGAAATCCCTCACATCAATCCAATTTAAAAAAAAAAAAAGGTGTTTGATTTTTTTTGTATCTTTGATCCAGTTATTTGATAAAAAATATTCTCAGAAAATACAGAATACATCATACTTTTGCTCAGCAATGTGTTGGTACCATCAGAGGAGCATTTTTTTTTTACCTTCAGTATGCATCTTTTCATTGGAAAATGTGAACATAGTTTACTATGGAAAAAGATTTAAGGTACTTGGATCTTAATGGCCAGCTTTAATTATGACAGTCAATGGTACACTAAATGCAGTGTCTCCAAGGTGAAAGACGCAAGCTGAAGGTACAAAATATATGCATTCTCTTGTATTAAAATGGCCATGTTACATGTTGCACATGGACTTTAAACTGTAAGTAAAAAAACATTAATAATGCAATGCTTGTTGATGTGTTGGTTAGGAGAATCCCTGTTCTGATTGGCTGTAGAGGTACAGAGAGAAATATCAAATGGTCACAAGGTCCTGCTTTTAAGAATTAAAGATAAGGGTACAAGCCAGTGGGATGGACGGAAACACAAAAACACTGGCAGTGTGAAGGAGGAAGAATCTAAAGTTCCCTACTTCAGATTTTATCCCACTGGCAGGAAAATATTATTATTATTAGATGTGGTCTTGGGGCAATACAACAACACAAATGGCAGCAACACAAAGGTTTGGGTCAAAAGGTCCTGCTATAAATACAGGCACCAATGTCCATCTGTCCTGTGTATTGGGACATTCAGAATATCCAATTCAGAAAATGTGGAACAAAGATGACAGTCAATGTTGGTTTGACTCTGATGTGAAAAGCTGACGTTAAAAAGTAAGGGTCTTGATCCAGTATTAAATATCCACTGGCAGTTCCTTGTTTTTGGTGAGATGCCGATTATTCTATTGCACATTTCCTCATTACATTTGTGTCACAAAACAATACACGGGAGAGAATAAAGGAAATAATAAATCGCAAATAAAAAATGTATTAAAAAAAAGGAAGACAGAACATAAAGTATAAATGATACACAATTACATAATACAAAAAAAAAGGCCTAGCGTGAAGTAATATTTCCCTTGTAAATTGTTGATGAAAACAAAACGAAGCACAAAATGTAAAAGAAATTTACTTGACAGAAGCAACATCTATTGAGAATGTTGGAGTGAGTCACATTTCTATAATGCCGTCGTCAGAGTGGGAGAGGGAAAATAAAAATGAAATTAAAATGCTCTTTACTTTCCAATTGCACACATTTTAATACACACGTGTATGTGTGTGTGTGTGTAATATATAAATATATGTAATTTCAATGTAATGACCAAAATAAATTATCTGAATATGAATGACTGAAGCTATTTTTTTGAACTACTCCATATTTGATCCAGTTTCTTGAAATTGATGTAAGACATTTAGATTTGTTTTGAATTGTAGCTTTTATATGAAAACAAACGTCTCGAAGGAATGAATCAGATACAGTATCTGGCATTATAGAAAGTCCAATAATGAGAGAGGAAGTGTCCACAGTTGCTAAAGGTGCAGGAATCAGCTTTGGCAAAAAAAAATAAGAAAAAAGGTTTAGGGAAAAAAACATGGTGATTAAAAAAAAAAAAACATTTATATGAATAAATGTGTAGTTGCATTTATTTTATTATTATTGGGTAAAACATGTTGGATGGCCTCAATTCTATGGCAGTTAAAAAAAATTTATAATAAAAATAATTTAAAAAATAGCATTAGCCAATTGTTTTCACTAGAGGGCGAAACTGAGGCTTCCTAATGCAGTGGCAAAAGCACTGAGCAAAAAAGAAATTCGAAGCGGTAGTGAATATTTTCCTTTAAAAAGATTTTAAATAATCATAAATAAAAAAAAAGAACATTTTTGTTCAATAAATAATGTGCTGATGAAGTATACTGCATCTTTAAATAGATGCAATTTTTGATTTCCCAAAAGAATGCACCATCTCACAACAAATGAACCACTCCATTCACCATTATTGTCTCAGTGTGATCACACAACAAGAACCAAAAGAAAGGAAAACAAACAAACAAAACCCTAACTACTGCTTAATAGAATATAACTGCAATCTAGCAGGTACTTAACTTTGTTTAATACTATAATACTGTCCAGCAGAAGAAAAAAAAACTACACAAAAAAATTAGTGCTTGACCTGACTAAGAGTTCACACGGCACTGTTCGTTAGAAAAATATTTCAGCAGTCTTGAACATCAGCCTTTTGACATGGATCACAACCATATATTTAAGTGAGGGGACTTTTTCTATGACTAAACAAAAGCACTACTAATTTGGAAAAGAGTGATTTTTCAAGTTAAGTTGAACTATAGATGAAATTTGAATTGTATGTCCATTAACTTAAGCTGAACTGCTTGCTGTGTAACTTCAGCTTTGAATCCAATACTGCCCAGCAATATTGTTATACATTGAAATTATCCTTTCATATCAATGTGCTTTTTGTGGGTAAAGAAAAAAAAAATCAAGTGCTTCCAGATAAAGTAATTAAATATTTTTTTTTTCTCAGTTCTAAAACCTCGTTTGGGTTGACCGACTGCACCGAAGTTTGTAACCAAAAAAGAAATACTAGCAAACGTGCTGGCATGTTGATTTCGTTTGATCACATTTTGGGCTCATTTCTATGTAACTAATTCCCTGGGATAGACTGGCAAAAATGATGCCATATACTCCAGTACAAAATTTTAAAACAGTAAATATAGTAGACCTAGAGCAGCAATATAACCTGTTTTGTGCAATTTTGTAAACTAAACTCTGGGCTTGATACCCAGACACGAGGAGGATAAAAAGTATTAAAATCCCACTTATCGTAGAGTATCTAATTTCCTGCCGAACTGAAATACACATAATTGCACCACATCTTATTCTTTAATGAATCATTGACCTTTATTCATAATGGCTGGGCTTTATACTGTACTGTAGGTGAGGAAAATGGTAAAGGAAAATGGAGAGACAAAAAAAAAAACATAGAGCCAATTAGGAAACCCTCAACAGACACAGCAGGACAAATGAAAGATCACATGAACACGTATCTTGCTGAGGGACTTCTTTTTTCAGGCCGATAGAGTTGCAGGGATGTCACAAGAAAGCAGAAATACATCTCTAAGGAAGACATGAAAATGCACAAGGTACGATAATGCAATTAAAAGGAAAAAAAAAAATAACAAAAGTTTTAAAAACATGAAAATCAAATTGAATCTTAAATGCACTCAACGGTAAAGACCATTTCTTATTTGCGTATCCGATGTCTTACATTCTTGTTTGAGTCTGAGTGCTCACTCGTTTTTGTGTGCTACCTCCATACTGAAATCTCTCCACTTCTCTTTTTTCTGTAACTCTGTAGCAAAAATAGTTTTGGTTGATTCCTGCGCTCATAGGCCTATGGCACCAAGTTGAAGTTTGGTACTTATACTGATTTACTGGTGTTTATATTATTCCGTTTAACATTCAGTCAATGATGGACAAAGGCACCCATTTGGCATAAAATTTCTCTCAACATTTGCCTGGATCTACCATTCAATCAAAATCATTTCTGTTCTTCTTTCAAACTGGAGATATTATCCCCCAAAGAGGCTTAAGACACTGGGATAGCCCAGAGTTGCTCTATGGCATTTTCATGTTTGCATACTCCACCTACACATAACTGATCATCTTTAGAGTCTTATGTACTTTTAAGTAAACCAGCACTAAAGTGTCTCATATTGATACAAAATAAGTCCTCCTCATAGAGTTTGATAGCAAATGTACATTGAAATTTAAGTAACATTCTTTGGGGAGGTGAGTTGGTGTTATTTCTTTCTTTCAAGGTAATTGGATGGCACCCATCCTTTCCTTCCTTGTACGCTATCTAGAACCTGGCAGTACCACCATCCATTAGGGTTCTTTTCTAGAACCTCCAGATTGGTGCCTTCAGGGAAGCCCATAGTCTCCTCGTCTCCACGATAATCTGCAATAGAGACATAGACTTCCCGTAGGTTGTTATGAATGAGATGCGTCTTCTCAATGGGTTTGGGCTTCACTGTAGAGACTGGAATTCCATTCCTCTGGGTAATTAATGGGCTACAGCTTCCTGCTGGTGCAACTGCGGTGGTTCCTGACCTCATCCTTACATCGGTAACAGGTTGTGGCCGCACAGCAGTGAAAGAGGAGTTTCGGCGAACACCACCACTAGGCCTCATGTGATCACTGGCACCTAGTGATTCATTGCGCCTTAAGGACCCTGTGTATAAATTGGTGTCCTTCACAGGCTGTGGTGGGGACACAAAAACTGACTGTGGTCGTACAGCTGCCTGACGAACACCGTTCCTCATTCGCACACCTGAACCGTTAAGCTGGGGGGATGGCTTACTGAAGCCACCAGGTGGCTTATTGGGAATAGGGGGACTTGGATTTGTTGGCCGGCGTAGATTCTGCTGATTTAGGTTATTGAGAGCCTGGACACGTTGCTCATTCTTTTCTAAGCTATTTGACTTGCTGGTGTTGCTAAGCTCTGTCAGGGATCCATCATGAGATTCTGAGACACCTGCATCTAAAGATTGCCTACTAGGTTCCAGGTAGAATGTTGGCACCCATCCCTCATCTACACCACACCGGACATACCACCAGCCACTCTCCTGCTTTTCCAGTACCTCCACTTCCACACCAGCAGGAAAGCTGAGCTCAGATTCTTGTGCTCGCTCATATGCATCTGTAGTACGGTACAGCACACCCTCAAAATCAGAGTCCCCTCTGCTGCCCTTAGAATAGGTGCTGGAGAGGTCTGAAGTGCTGCGGGAGGTCACTGAATCCTCTGATGACACCACTGATGCTGTCTCAGAGTCTTCTCCACCTCGTGCACGGATTATCCCGTGTCGAATTCCTGCAGGACGCAACTGTCGCCGCAAGCTACTGATATCCATCCTCTCTGGGCTCTGTGTTTCAGACTTGTTTAGAAGGGGCTTCGGTCGGACCACTGGCTTGGGACGGGTTGAGGGGCTCTGACCAATTCGGAGTTCCACATCCTTTCGCAAAACCGGCTCCCTTTTAGGATTTCGGGCAGATTCATCTGAAGACAATCTACAGCTGGTCTTCTCACCACGTGTTAGTGACTGAGTTCGCAAATCTGGAGGTTCCCTGAAAGGTTTACCTCCTCCCAATGAGGACCCCAGGGGTTTGCGTCCCAAAGTACGACTTCTTGGGGATTCTGAACCCACAACAATAGATTCTCTGCCAGAAACGAAGTCATCGGAAGAATATCTAAAACCATCATTCTCATAAATTGCCTCCTCCCTGGTGACTTCTTCCACTGAGTGCTCATTCCTTAAGGGTGAAGTCTTCACAGTAAAAAGTGGTGAGGCTTTACCTGTAGCCTGAGCGATTCTTTCAGCAGCAGCTTTACTGCTTTTTATAAGCACAGGACGAGGTTCCTTTTTTATAATGCTTGTGTCCACATCTAGATCACATCCAATAGCAGGAATATCATACTCTGGCTCCTCGTATACAGGCCTACTGGGGGATTCTGGAGCTTTGGAGGCAGAAGCACTAGGGCAAGAGTTATCCTCCGAGTCCTGTTTTTTGACAGGTGGGGCAGGGGGTGGCACTTTGGGCCTTGTGAGTGTGCTAGATCTCCTGCTTAGATTAGGCTTCTTTCGCTTGTCAATGTAGGAACAAGGTGCCCATCCCTCCATATCCCCAATCTGGACATACCACCAGCCACCAGAGTTCTTCTCTATTACCTGCAGATAACATTACAAATTATTTTTTAATATTGAGCTTAATCAATCCCCTCAGAAGCCTAATCTATATTTTTCCCTACTGATACAGAACTTAAATTACATGGAAAACCTATAAGATTCAAAACCCTATACTTTTTGTTAACAGATCTTACATCAGCCTTTTGTCCTCCACGGAAGCTGATGCCATCTGAGATGCACGACTGAAACTCTGCAATGGTGTAGTACTCTGTTTCCACAGTAGGTGGCTCTGGAGGCTTTGGCAGCTGGAATCCCTAAAGATGTCACAAAACATAGTGTTATAGTGTTACATTATTGTCATTTCATATGCCAGCAATTAATTACTACCTTTTTTTTTTTAAGTTTTGTAACTAACCAGATTTGTATCTCGTCGAGGGGGAGGTTTCTGTCTGAGGTTTGGTGATCCTATAGGGGGAAAAATTAGGGAAAACAACTTTACCAGCTGATAGACATCACAAAGATGTATCAGACGTAACAGAAATGCAATTGGTAAACGCTGCATCCTTTTGTAATCAAGCAATCCAAACCTTGTGTTAGACAACAAAAACTGGTATTCATCACAAAGTACTGTAACTTGTAACATGCTAAATGACAACAATAATCAGTAGAGCTTTTTTTAATCAAGCCAGTCAGAACACGCTGTTATTATTTTAGTCTTGAACTCAGAGAAAGTCTGGCTTACCTATAGCTTCAAAGCCTATTTAAAAGAAAACAGTAATTAAATTGATACTTCACAGTAAGTGTATGTGAAATGTTTTAACTAATAATAAACTAAAAGCTATTAAACAAAACCAAATGTGCAAAAGTAAGATATTGTCTTTGTAAATATTCTTACCAATCTCCACTCGGTGTGGTGCCACTCTTGCTATAGCAGGCGAGCCCGGCTCAGCCTTTGGCTTAGTGTCTTGTTGGGTGGCACTACATACAGACTGCAAGGCTGCCTTTGGGGCAGTACTGGCTATCATTGAAGCTTGCTCTACTTCAGGGGCACATGGCATGGGAAGACTGATCTCGCTCTTGGAGATGTGACGGTCCGGTGTGGTAGCCTCTCCATCCGTCTGCACGTCCTTCTCACTGACAGCTCTCTTGTTAAGCAGGTTGCTGATCTCCATGATGTTACCAATGATCTCCACAGGACCAGTCAGGGTCTTCTTTCTTGGTGAAAGATCGTCCTTCAGTTTCTTCAGGTATGAGGCTGGGGCCCAGCCCTCCTTGCCCAAGTACCTGTAATATAAAGGAGAAAGGTTATGTATATGCTAAGGATATAATACATGCTGACTACTACTACATTTTTATTCTTCTTACTGTTGAAATGAGTCAAGAATGTTCAAAAAGCAGCAAAAAGAAATGACTTAACTCATTTAGATCTGCATTAAAAAGTGTTCTAGCAACCGTCGTAGTAGTATCTAGCTTTGTTTCTTGTTTTCTTGTTTTTTTTTGTATTGTTTTTATTATTTGTAGTTCTTTTTATGAGTTTTCCCTTCAGGCTTTATGTTTGTAAACAGGGTCAATCTCAGGTCAGCTATTAGAAAGGAAAAAAACGATTATCAAGGCACTAAAACAAAATGCCATATGATTTTCATTCTCATATTTTTTAGCTGAGCATCTCCCTCCAGGGGGAAGAATTATATATATAAGGCAAGCGGACAGAATGGGAGAGAGTGGGAAGAAATAAAAAGAAAGAGAGAGAGAGAGAGAGGAAGAGGGAAAAAATCTGTCATAAACCATAACTCTTCTTTCAAACAAGCAGCCTGCTCCGAAAAGGAATTAGAGAAAAGCTATACTTCAGCTAAACTGTAAAAAAAAAAGAAATGAGAGAACTCAATATTGCTCTCAGAATACAGCAAGACAGGGTTTACCTGATATACCACCATCCTTCCAGGTTCTTCTGAATGACCTCCACGGTTACTCCTTTTTCAAACCCGATCTCATCCTTACCCTGACTGGTGTAGGGCTGCACAGTAATGTACTTCTCCTCTGAGAGACAAAAAGACACAGAGAGAAAGAGAGAGAAAGAGAGAGAGAGAGGGAGGGAAAGAGGGAGAAACTGTCAGTCAAATAAGTTATAGCTTCAGGATTTTTCTTTGCTCAGCAATGTCACTGTCTCATGTCTCTACAGAAAAAAACAAGGCTGGAAAAAGCCTCTACTAGAACTTCAAGACCTGGATGCACTTGGTTTTAAGTAACATATGTATAATACTACCTACTTTTCAATTATTTATTCACCTGTTTTAAGCAGATTGTCCTTGTTTCTAGTTATCCATGCTTTGCTTGCTAGGTTCTTCAGATGCTCAGGATAAAACTTTATTCATTGATTACGAAGCAACCTACTGTATGTAAGTAAAGGAGCATTACTGACAGCTTACTTTAGTTTTACACTAAGATTAGAATGTCTTATTTGAGTGTCTTCATTTTAGACTTTTACCCTTTTCCTCACCACAGCTATAAGAAAATATGTTATGGAGTGTGAGTGGTGAGCAAAATGTAGGATTTTTCCAACCAGTAGTGGTACTGCAGTGGTGTGACTGTTCTAGATGGTGGAAAAAGTCATGGCGGTCCAGAACACATTAGCTCTGTATGCAGTCATAATGTGATGTGCCAGCAGAAAAAATAAAATACAACCCTGAGGCTTTTTTCTCTCTCTCTCTCCTTCTCGCTCTCTCGTCTCTCTCTTTTTCTCTCACTCTGGCTTCCATAAACAAAACTTTGCCACTGTTAACCAGTTGGGGGAACTTTCACTGCTCCCTGAGTACAATGCTCACCTTCCAAATGTAAATAGATGGGATGGTAATATAAACTTGACCTGAAAGCACAACATTCGAACAACAACAATCGAATATCATGCTTTTTGCTGGACAGTTACTTTATTTGTTTTCAGATGTTGTGCTTTTAGACTAATTTGGCTTCATAGGAAAAAAGATTAACAGAAAAGCTAGAGGGACAGTGATTTATGCTTCGATGTACACCTAGTCTTTTTATGTTTCACACTTTCCACTGTGACTTTCCAAGGGTAAAAGAGAGAGAGAGAGAGAGAGAGAGAGAGAGAGAGAGAGAGAGAGAGAGAGAGAGAGAGAGAGAGAAAGAGAGAGAGCGACCTTGAACTCCAAACTGCCCACACAGACTGTATTCACTGCACACATTACTAGACCATGAGGCTTCAGGCCAACAAATAAAACCACAAACAATTTTTTTTTTTACCAGAACAACAGCAATGTTGAATTACTTGTTACCATGCAACACTTTTGAAAGCTCACGAAGCTGCACTGGTTTGTAAAACCAAACGAAATATGCATGTTTATATTGGGTGGATGTTGATACAATGCTTCATTTCGGTAAATTCTGACGTATCTACACATTACAATCTAGATTCGGCCAATCAGGTGACTCTGAATTAGTTAAAAGAAAAATTGTCATAACTATTCCAGTTCGGCTAGTCCACTTTGGCAAGTGCAAGTTTTCATGAGACAGCATGAGACAGCAATATCTTTATAAACTTTTCAGAGTTGTCTAAACAAGAAAAGATTAGCAAAGCACTTTGCAGAAAGCACACTAAAGCACAAAGCTCTCTATTCATTCTATTCATCTTTTGCTCTTCCACCTAGTGACCATATCTGGATATGGACTAACATGGCAATAGTCACAAGCCAAATATTGCCATGTCTAATATTTTTCACCTGACAGCATTTCACCACGGAATAACTTAAACGAAAGAAATGGTGCCAGCGTAGAGAATGAGCATCTGCCGAAATATCTCTCTTGGCAGTTCTACTAAACCGAACACATAACTAAAACAAAAGTGTTGAAAAAACATTCAGTTGCATATCTAGAAATCTATCTAGAAATCAGTCTTCACACCCAGGGCTGCTGCTTTTTTACTATCTAGTTGTGAAAAAGCATATGTACAGTGCAACCTTGATACTGGAGGGGTTACGTTCTTTAAAGCCTTGGGAGTAACAAAGGAGGTTTTGACTCTCCTTTTGATGGTCCCTTTTTTAATGGGAACTGTACATGTACTGTACTGTAAACTCAACAAAACTTGCAAAATACTTCACACGAAGTAAAAAGACGCAAACAATCGAGGTCGCGAGTGTCAAGGTTCCACTGTACTTCATGACAGCTTGTTAAAAATCTCAATTTGTTTATTGCATTTTACATAATACAAAGATCTTACATGTTCAATTTTGTTCTCTGAAGTACTAACCTAGCTCTACAAGAAAAATCACACACATGAATCACTTTCCACTTCAGCCCCTATATATTATGTTTTACTGTTCAAGCCAAATTCTATTCACTCATTTATGTACAGATTAAACAGCTTGCTTTAGGGCTGTATCCTGGAGTTTTGTTGGATAGGGTAGAAACGGTGAAGATTAGCAGTGTTTACTGACCAGGGGAGCATGAACTCTTGCACGAGTATGTGTTTTTGTATGAGCAGTTGACAGAAAGCTGACGAAAAGGTAGTGGACACTGACAGCATTAAATTATAATCAACTTTAAGGAAACTATATAGACATTTTTGACGAAGCAGGTTCACTGTGTTTAATTGCATTTGATTGAACTGCACTCCTGATATAGCATCATTTTGCTTACTCGTTTTGCCATTGGAACATTTGTAAATGCTAGTAAATATTGTGTTAATATTGTATTAGCATGTTGAGTGCCAGGATTTCTTTGTGGTTGACAATAATAAACAAATATAACACAACACAACCTGCTAGTCACTACCTTACAACACCCTTAACTTGATGTTAGACTTGCTTGTTGATCAGCTAGCTATATATGTTTTTGTTTTAAAACTAACATAGAAGTTAAACAGCCAATTCTTCAGTTATTCATGACTTTAAAATTCAACGCTTTACAGATTGGGTTGTAACCCAACATTTCTTCAGGCACGGTCGATGGCTTTGTCTTTGTACTTCTTCACTATATACTATCCGTAATAGAATAAACTATGTGCTGATTAACTATGTATGTGATTGCTGAATCCTTCTATTGTTTAAGAATGCATTTTTTTTTCACATTTTCATGATGTTTCTACAAACTTGTTCCAACACTTTTAGTGACAGAAAGGGTGACATTACCATGGAAGTTTCTATATTGTCTCTGTAGCACTTTTTTTTTTTTCTTTTTAATGTTGGAGGTTCTAAGACCGTTGCAAAGCAAAGCAAGTGTTTTTAGAACTCTTTAGTATCATTATTTTTTTCAATGTTAAACCCTCCTCTAAAAGTTGTGTTTATCTGCTAATATAACCGATATCATGCTACAGAATCTGAACAAGATTCCTTGTTGTTGAAAATGCTGCCCAAGGTTTGTTTAGAATAACTTGATTTACAATTCCTTAATGTAACCAAATGAATACAATATCGCATTGGATTTACATGAATAGCTTAGGAGGAGTAGAAACAGTGTCTACAGACTCCTGTTGAACACCACAGTGCAGCAACACACACACAGCAAGTGTCCGGACACCACCGTGTTTCCATGCATGTATGTGTTTGTGTTCACCTCGACTCTGTTGCCGGTTGACTATGCCACCTAGTGTCCACCTCCGGTCCAGTCGCTTCAGATGGGCCTTGCGCCGCTTAGTAACTGACATGGATGAATGACGAAAGGAGAGGAGCAGGGGAGAGAAACAGAAAAGGAAGACAAACGACAAACTGAACATGAAAAACTGAAGAAGAAAACTGGCATTAGTAACATGAAGACAATATTACAGGGAAGGAAAAGAACAGTAATGGCAAGTCTGTTAACAATGGGGGTTTCTTTTTGGTTAGCAACTGGTGGATAAAGCTCTGATGAAGGGAATGATGACAGGTTAGGGACGATACATGTGTTACAACATTTATAATAACTCACTGTAATGTAACGGCATACGGCGATGAACGTCTGCTTTGTGCAGGTTTGGGTACAACTCAAAAGCACATTTAAAGCACAGTGCAGACACTCAGGCCGCTTTCATTTAACACGGGGTATAACAATGACCGCACTCCATCAGAGTGGACCACTGTAGGTCAGAGTATGTCCACTGAAAGTGGGATAGAAGTGCTATCCAACAAATTAATGGTAAAACACAATACCATTAACTGGAAAAGAAAATAGGTGGTCCAGATTGAACACTGCATTCTCGTTTCTGATTGGACACAGTATATACATTGCATTCAGAAAGTATTCAAACCACTTTCACTATTAAATTATTATTATTTTTCTAATGTTGCAGCCTGATACCACAATCATTAATTTATTTTTTTCCCTCATTAATCTACACCATAATAACAAAGTGAAAAGAGAATTCAAGAAAAGTTAGAAAAATATATGAAAAATGAAAACAACTGAAATATTACAGATTATACAAATACATCAGTATTCAGACCCTTTTAAACAACAATTGAACTTTAGCGCAGGTACATCCCAATTCTTTCGATCGATGCTAAGATGTTTCTACACCTTGTTTGGCATCCACCTGTGGTAAATTCAACTGATTAGACATGATGTAGAGAGGTACATCCCACTTTACCGAAGGCCTCACAGCTAACAATACATATCGTAGCAAAAACAAGCCATGTGGTCAAAGGAACTGCCTGCAGAATTAGGAGATCTGGGGAAGGCTACGAAAATTTTCTGCTGCCCTGAAGATTCCCAAAGGCACAATGGCCTCCACTGGAAGAAGTATGGCTTAACCAGAACTCTTCTAAGAGCTGGTCACCTGGCCAAACTGAGCATTTTAGGGAGAAGAGCCTTAATAAGAGTGGTGACCAAGAACCCGATGGTTTCAGAAATACAACTATCACTGCAGCTCCACTGATCTGGGCTTTATGGCAGAGTGGCTAAACGGAAACCTCAAAACCCAAAAAAGTGCGAAAAAAAAGCAGGCCTATGAAAGCATGCTCAAAGTTCCCAAAAAAACAGACTGTGAGGAATAAGACTGTCTGGTCTGATGAAACCAAGATTGAACTGTTTGGCGGCTATTCTAAAAGATACCAGGCACCATCCTAGTGAAGCATGGTGGTGGCAGTATTATGATGTTGGTGTTTTTTCAGCAGCAGGGACTGGGAGACTGGTCAGGGTTGTTGGAAAGCTGAATGAAACAAAGTGCAGAGATTTCTTTAACAAAAACCTGCTCCACAGCGCTCGCGACCTCTGTCTCGGCCTAGGTTCACCTTCCAACATGATGATGGTAAATGAGGTCTGAATACTTTCTGAACGTACTGTAATTATTAGAAGGAAAAATAACTTAAATAGTTTTAAATCTTTTATTGTTACTAGTCAGCAAGTTTTTTTTACTGTTCACATACTCGTACAACAACAATTTTGTCTACAATAAAACTGTTATTGACGTGAATAAAAAAAAAATAATAATGAATAAAAAAAATCAGTTAATTTAACTGCTGCACTGTAGCCAATCAATGATTAGCATAAGGCCCTTTTTTAATTTAGGTTAATGGTAATGCTTCTGTTTCTGCATTTGTTTTAAAATTGTATGTGTTTTCTAATATGTTAAATTGTCTTTTCACAATTGTTGTGTTTTTAGTTTTGCTGTTGCATTTACTAATTTCTTTTTTTTTTTTCTCTCTGAATATTAATGTTTGTTAATGTGTTTTATACTACATATGTTGTGGTATTTTGGGCTGTTGTGTTGCTAAATCTGTTAATTTGGTTTTAATGCTGTGTTGCTGTGTGGGGTTTTATTTTATTTTTTGCTTTCCAGCTTGGAAATTCTCTGTTGTGTTTTCAGTTTTTTGTTGTTGCGCTTCCCCACTGCGTTATACTTACAGGCCACTGCCCCTTGCAGGCATGATGCTACTGCTTGAATGATATTAAAATGTGCTTTTTTGTGATTAAGGCAAGAGATTTTCCAACCATGGATTAAAGGCATAAAACAAAAAAGTATTTTATGTAGCGTGTAAGTTATTTTGTTTCTTCCCAGAATGCGAAAAAATGTTAATTTGAACCATCATCAGTAATAATATAAATGTTACACTCAGCCTAGACCCCTTGCTCTTTACTAAATCAAATTGGACAGCAGCGGGGAAAATGTAGTTTAATGTTCAGAGCAGACTCTCGACAGAAACCACAAAATAGCATATTATTTGGTCAAGTGAAATGCATGTATATCTGCCTTCTTTTTAGCTGGGAAAATGTGTCTGAATACAAGGCACTGTATGAGAAGCATGTGCCTGTGTTAAAAGACTTCATTAGGCTGAATAACTCACAGCGTGTTGCAAATATCTCTGTCTCTGTGTGGTTTGATGACTGGCTTCTAAATAAGATGCAGCAGCTGCACCTGCACTGTGTGTGTGTGTGTGTGTGTGTGTGTGTGTGTGTGTGTGTGTGTGTGTGTGTGTGTGTTTGTGAACTTCCACAGCTGTATGACCCACGCAAAGACAAAATGTATATGGTGTATATACCTGCATCACCATGTCACGTTCAGTCTATAAGATTAACTACTACCACTTAGTCACTACACAAGTCAGATTACTCTCAATTTGCACTAAAATGGGGCAAGTGCTGCATCAAAGAAAAAAAAGAAAAAAACCTGTGATACAGTGACGAAATCCTTCATACCAAGAGGGAGTGGCTAGACATTTGGCTCAAGTATGCTCCAGCAAAGAATTTCTACACTCGATTTCATGAAGTGGAATTTGTGTGCTGGCCAAAAATCCTTTTCTATCACTGACAAGGGCGTGCCAGGATAAGGGATGAGAGTATGTGTGAGTGTGTTTGTGTGTGAGAGAGACTCCCATAGGGCCTTGTGGGAGTCTCAAATGTGCAGTCTCTGTTGTGCATCTGGGGACAGCTGGACTCTCAAAAGTGTGAAGTGTGTTTTCGTCCGAATTTGTCAAACCGGTTAAAAACAGAGCGATGAAGCTCTCTGTAGTGAAAGATGGATGTAGCCTACATAACTGGAGGCTTTGACAAGATTTGTTGTACTTGTATCTGTGCTTAATGTGAAAGTGTGTGTGTGAATGTGTGTGTCTTACCCTCTCCTGATCTTGATGTGCCAAGGTCCAGGTCATCTCTGGTGCCAGTCTGAGCATCTAAATACGTAGCAGGAACCCAGCCTTGTTCTTCTACAGTACTGACAAACCACCAGCCTACATAAAGACAAAAACAAAAACAAAAAGAAAATATATACATAAGGTCTCACTGCCAGACACAATAAAAAACTGATCCACACATTATAAGTAAAGAGCTCTGGGTTAAAAGAATTCAGATTTTCCACACTTACTGCATGGAACAGAAGTGCTCATACTGTAATGTCAGTCCTAAGGTACACATTCCACATCAACAGTAATCCTTCTGCCATAGCTGCAGGGTGTGTACACATCTGCACATTCAGTTAATCTATGAATATATTTCATTATAATTGGGATACTCCAGAGTTCTTGCACCTCGCCTTTTTCTACCACATCTGTAGTGTACGTGTCATTATTATGCACAAGGCCTTTACTTCCATTACTGAGAAAAAACATTGAACAGCTACTGACTTCTATTGATTTTAACAATGTTTAAAGTAAACAACTGCCCCTTCACATGTACAATAAACACTATATGGACAAACGTTTGTGGCTACCAGGCCATAAGATTTGTATGTGCTTTCAGAGCATCCCATCTCCCGTTTGCTTTTATAAAAACCTCCATTCTTCTGGGAAGATGTTCCACAAGAGCGTTAGTGAAAACAAATACTGATGTAGGGTGAGGAGGCCTGAGGTTCAGGCCGCATTTACCCTAAGTGTCCAAAAGGGTTGAGATCAGAACTCTTTAACCCGCCACTCAAGTTCTTTCACTCCAACAAATATAAAACATATCTTCATGGGCCTGGCTTTGTGCACAGAGGCATTGTTAAGCTGGAACAGGTTTGGGTCTCCTAGTTCAAGTAAAGTAAAAGTTCAATGGTACCGTGTCTACAGACATCCTTCAAAAATCTGTGCCTCCAGATTTTCGTGGTAAGTTTGTGGAATAACCAAATATGGCTGGAAAACCCTGGTGTCCCAATACTTTTGTCCAAATTGTATAAGTAAATAGATTCTCCATTATTTCGGAAAATATACAATATCTGTCATAACAATGCATTCAAGATTTATTTGCAAAACACTGAAGACTTTGAATAAGTTGTCCCAAACAGTCCACACCACAGGCTAAAAGCAAACATGTATAACATTTTGTTGTAAAGCCATAATCAATAAAGCCATTTGTCCTTATTGTTAATTTAAAAAACTCCTTTGGGATATGCTTGAGGTTTTTAAGAAATGCGTTGTGATGAATATTGTTCAGAAACTCTAACAAAAACTTGCTCGTGGTCATTCACAAACAAAGCCGGCAAGCACCATGTGGAACAACTGAGGTTATGAATTCACACTGTTCACACAGACACGCTCTCAAACTCCCTGACTCTGCTGATTCAGTTATTTTTTTCCGAGGTGTGTTTATAAACTGGGGACTCTGGAGAAATAAAGGCATTTCCTGTCTAAAATCTGGTCCCTTTATTTTATTTCACTTTGCGTATGTGCGAATGCAAAATTGATACCACAAGGATATATTTGGAAAGCTGACATCAAACCAGCTGTCAAGAGAGAAAAGGTGAACAGGTCCAAGCCTGGAAAAACAATACCGCAGCTATTTCGATTCTTTTCAGTGGTAAAACTTTATTTGAAAAGTCTCAGGCCTTCATTTTCACATACAAATTCACGAGAATTGCGTAAAAATGTTATATGAAAAATAATAACACTGAGGGATCTATTCAAGATTTCTGTCAAAATTCTTAATCTTTTAAGTATGACTTGCATGGAAGAAGAGAATTGTTAATAATTATGGACTGTTATTGCAAATGTCAAGCTGTATTAAAAATTGCTTTTTATTTTACATATAGATAGCACTATTTACCCTGTCAAGTAACACAATGACATTATAGAATATATGTGCATCCCAAAAGGTAAAATTATATAGTACTGAATTAAAAGGATAATTTCATAAACAGTATTAACAGTGTGTACAATCAAATATGTAGGTTTTTTCTGTCGTTCTACATCAAAATTCATCTTACAAGCTTGGACATAAGTCTGTACCATTCTGTTAACATGCAACAAGCAGATTTGTTGCCTGTGTTCATTCTATGAACTGTGGTCATCAATCAGTGCTGAAATTTTCACCATGTCAAGCCATTGCATGTCCTGACCTAGCTCACACGCCCAAAGTCAAGTCCAGTTCTGAAATTAGACATGCATGCAAAATTCAAATGTACTTGATCAATGCACCCACATATGCATGCTGACAGTGTGAAACTGCAGGAAAGTCCAGCAACATGGAAACTATGCCTACTGCCAACAGCGCTATTCTTTTTATAGCTGGGCAAACACTCGGGTTGTAATTATGACTTAAGTGTTGCATGTGTGCTGTGTGTATTATGGAGAAAATGTTGAGATCAAAACATCTCTGTGTCCTATGCTTCTCTGGATATTGTAGGCTAGGCTATAACCTTTATAAAAAAGGTGGACAATGAACCACTAAAGAGTTATAAAGCATTTTGTAGTAAGATGAAATGGAGTTATGAAACATCCACAGCATGGAACCAGCCTGCAAGTTTACGGCCATAAATCCTACTACCTGGATTAACCTCATGGAAATGTATAATATATGTGTTAACTTGTGTTAATAAAGGGTCTGGTGCTGGTGAGACCACCAGGTTCTACATCTGTTTATTCACATAGAGGTAATAGATCAGAACAACGTATATTTAGATTCATTCAGTTTGAATCAAGCCACAGAGTATAAGTGCCTGATTGATGCCTATACCACCCTGTTCAGGGGAAAACTGTGTGTGTGTGTGTGTGTGTGTGTGTGTGTGTGTGTGTGTGTGTGTGTGTGTGTGTGTGTGTGTGTGTGAGTGTGTGTGTAGGCAGCCTCCCTTACTGTGAATGAGATACTGTCTACCTGTCTGTCCCACTGGGAACCTTTTACGGGCAGTACAGAGAGCCAATTGAAATCAAAATGCAAAACAGCAGCCACTGTTTGCTGTGTTTCTACCACAAAAGCACTATTCAGTCGGGCTTAACTAAGGAGCAGAAATTGGGCTAATAATATAGGAAAATATTTCAGTATTTGCAGTTCAGTCTTCACAGCATACAGTTTAGATGGCAAGAATTAAAGCCCTCAGAATGATAATTTATCAAATTACCAGAAGTTACACAGAAAATGAAGGGAAGGTTAGGCAAAAATCCTACTCCAATGCTTTTAGATAGATGTTAAATATCTATCATTCAGTTTTTTGCTAATTATACACTAAACATAGCTTTTGAAATTTTACACTCCCTCAAATCTTCTTGCACTGTTCGACTGGTACCCAATCTCTAAGGGTAACATACAGTATACATCGAGACTCTTTTCTGCTCTGCCACCAAAGTGATGAATGAAATTCCTCTAGAAGTCTAAACAGCTGAGTCACTGTCTATCTTCAAATGACGGGTGAAGACCTTGCCCCTTCCTGAAACATTTGAAATAGAACTTATTATTATTATTTTTTTTACATCTTTATTTTAAAAATGGGGGGCTATAGTTCTTTTCCCAATAATTAAAAATGTGCAACCTAGTAAACCAGTGTTGATTTATTCATTGCTAGAGATTTTGAAGCACTTTTGTACATCACTCCTGATAAGAAGGTCTGCTAAATGCCATAAATGTAAATACAAATGTAAATGTACACTTAACTATACTAATACTAATACAACTACTACTACTACTAAACATTTCAAATAACTGCAAAGAGATGAACGCCTTTAAAGCCAAAGAGTCAAAATCATCTCCAGCATGGGATTAGCATCAAATATCTGAGCGAAAGCAGCTAGACACCACGCCATAGGGATGAACCAGATGTCTGTTGCTGAGGCTTGTCAGGATCACTCTGGCTCAAGGCTGTCTCCGGCAAAGCAAATCGCCACGTGCTAATAAAAAAAAAATCAAGGTAACGGTAGCCGAAGAGTTGCGCTGAATTATGCTAACCGATTTCAGACTGTTTAAAAACACGATGAATCAATACGCATGAGGAATCCGGGTCTGACCTGAAGTGACGCAAATGAGTTTGCTAGAAAAGATGGTCCTGGTATTTCACTTCTAAAGCTAGAATGATGTGCTGATCTGTTACTCACAATCTTTTTATAAACAGAAAACCAATTTAACACTGGACTTTAATAAATTTTAAATAATTCGGACATGTAATTTTTAATCCATTTAACAAAATCCCTGACCAAGGATATTATCTGGAGTAAAGAAAAAAGAAAGAGAGAAAAAAAAACGAATTCCCAGGTTTTAAAAATACACCTGCTCCGTTGTCATGTCTGTTTTTCTTGGAAAATATTTTGAAAGTTCCAAACACCACTTTGTAAAAATGGAGCTGAACTTCGATGTGGAAAACCGGTTAATAAATCTTGATGTGACAGTGTGGCTCTATAATATATGCTTTTGACAGACTGCACGTGGGAACCATATGGCTGTATCACACACATTGTAGAAATTGGCTCATGGTGTTGTGGGATTATTTGAAATGCATAAAATCGAGGAATGTCTACATACTACACATGTGCTAGTCAAATATGTTAAATGGTTTCCTCGCAGACATTGATAGAATCAATCAGTCAGCAAGTCTTACAGCATTACTTCTGGATTTCATGTACTAATAGCACACCCAAAACACAGACACAACACAAAAGTGGAACATTTTTTCAGCCAATGTTTAGTTGGCAGATTGACAAAAAAAAAAAAAAAAAAAAAAAGAGATTTTACCCCAACAAACATTCCCTCAGATTATTAGGGTCAAACCTGGGGTTTTGCGGATTGTATCAAGTGTAAAGCAGGCACAATATTTGTCGTGTCGGCTAAAATTCATCTTGCATCAGCTGTTCCACAAAGTGAATAACACTGGACATACTTAACTCGCGGCCTTCTGCAGGTGGTAAGGTTGTGTTGGTTTTTTTCAAGGTTGCCAGTGAATACAGTGTTTCACATCAGGCTTGAAATAGTGTGGAAAAAAACATGCCATTGCAGACTTGCACAACAGCTGTTTAAAAGCTACGTGTCAGCATGTTACATTGGGATGTTCGCTTAATTGAAAGCACACTGAAGGTCATCGGAAAAGACACTCTTACACACATGAAAGAGCATGCATTTAGAAAAGGAAAAAAAAATCCAACTGCATGGCTCATTTCCCGTTTCTGAGTCAGATTCCTTACTACTCCACATGTGCTGAGAACATGTATTGTACAGTCTATTTATATGTTCAAAAGATTTCCAAGATGACAGCAAAAACAAAAACAAAACAGAAAAACTTTAGATTTAATTCGGATCTTAAACTATTAACATCTGAGCAGAATAAACAGGAGTTATCTGAGCACTTTTGAGAAGGTCTGTGCAGTGAAAAAGCAAGTAATGTATGCTCAAAAGTGTAAAATTGTGTTGCAAGAAAAATGAATCTCTTTGGAAGGCACTTAAAGGGCAGCCAAACCTAGCAGCAAAGTCACTTAGGGAGCAACACTAGGCTTGTGGGGCTCAAATTTCCTCTGAAATCAGTTTGAGGTTCAAGAAAAAAAGATGTGCTTGAGACAAATATCACCATCTAGCATGCTGGGGTGGAAATACAAGTAGACTTGCATATTAGTACAAAAAATACTAAACATTTCTTGCAGTTTATAGCAATCAAATTTACATTTAAACATTTTTTAGCAGATTGTTACTGAATTAATAAATATGCAAACAAAGCATGTTCAAATACAGACATAGAAAAAATGTCTCAATGAAGTGTATCTAGGAGCATTTCTAATGCTTCCTGTATTAATGTAAAGCAAATATGAAGCAAAAAAAAAAAACATATATATATATATATATATATATATACTGTAGTTTGTATTTATAATATGTGGCATGGACTTTCCAGGACTCAGCAAGGAGTAAGGTCTCTAAGCAAAAGTGGCACATTTGGCAGGATTTAGTTATTAGTTAGTTATTAGAACTAACCATATTTGTTTTACCCACTTCTAAGTGGACGAATAAGGACAGCCAAAACACAATGCTAATTGTATCGATAATGCCCATTTGGAGACTGGTACAGTAGGAAAGTGGGGGGGAGAGAGAGAGAGAGAGAGAGAGAGAGAGAGAGAGAGAGGGGGGGGGGGAGAGAGAGAGAGAGAGAGAGAGAGAGAGAGAGAGAGAGAGACAGAGTTGAATGGAGAGTGTGGTGAGGAGAGTAAGCAGATGTCTGGCCTGCACTTCAAAGCAGCTTTTCCCCACACATTCCCCCCATCTATGACAGTGGAAAAAAAAGAAGAGAAAAGAAATGAGGGAAAAATAGGATCCTTTCTTACTGGATTCTATTGGAAAGATGCAGAAATATAAAGCATAAATGCATAACAGACACTGCATGAAAGTCTATACATAATCTGAACACATTCTTCATTAGATTTCCACCTGAAACATCTGTTTAATTTCTGGTTCCTGGTTCACCACATTAGGCTCTTGTTAAGCAGTACATATGATAGAAAAACAGACTTGGTGTGCCTAGTTAGCATAAAAACATGAGGAGAGATGTATAGATATGTGAGCTGTGAGCAGGGGAGGGGAAAGAAACTGATGTGAAAACAGAAATGTGGAAAAAGTTCATGTCCAACATGCTGTTTTCATTAAGTTTGCCTCCTATTAGTTTTACAGTAAACTTCAAAATTTACTATGCACAAAGTTCCACAGAAAAAGCAAACAGTATTTAGCTGTGGGCAAGTGGTACATCCTCCAACAGTGCACAAAACCTTTGTTCGACTATTACTGGTTTACCCAATTTACAGTCACATTTATGCAATTTTGAACAGAAAACAGAAAGAAAAACAGAAAAGCATTTGGCATTTGGAATTTGGACATGAGTGTTAGTGAAGTATACCTTTATTAAGTACTATTTTATAGATGCCACAAGGGGATGATTCATTCAAATTTTTTATTTTAAGAACAAATACACAATCATTTTTGACGTTAATTATGATACTGTATATGTACAATTTGATATCTGAAAATGCATGTAGGTGCTAGCCAGCTGTGTGCTTTTAAAACAGATAAAGGAAAACACATGCTGTATCATTAACTGTTCGGCAAACTGACCAAACAAAAAAAAATTGCTGGATATAGAGTTACAAACAATGACATCATTTGCTCCTGTGCATCATCACTATACTTTAGTTTTTGCTTGTTGGCTGAACACCATTGCTAACAATAGTCTATATTTAGCTTATCTTCCAAATAAGCATTTTAGAATTAACACAGTCCAAGAAGCTTAAGCCATTTTTCCAAGTCAATATTTGATCAACAGTTAATTAGACCTGACATTTTTTTTATGTAGGAATGCTATTCTGGCTACAACTATGAATGGTGGGATTAAAGGCAGGATCAGAGCCCAAATCAGTACTCCTACATTAAAATCCACTTTTAAAAAGCAACTAAAAGAATGCTTTTTGAACAATAAAGGTTGGTTGGATTGTAACAGTTCTTATATCTGGCCAAGACCCTAGAAAAGAGATGGCCTTTTTTTTTATTTTTATTTTTTTTTATCAGCATCCACTGTGAAACTGCACATTTAAAGCCAGGCCCTTCAAGTGTTTAGAAGGTACAGCCTCAACATCTTCCAGATTTTTTCCTACATCAATGTGTTGTCTGACATTGTTTTTTAGTTTTAATGCACAGTGCCTTTTGAGAGATCTGATACCAGCAATAACAAAAAAAGAGTCTGATTTTAATGGCTCATATTTTGTGTGCAAATTATGTGAATTTTACAACTCTGATCTGTTTCTTTCTTAAAGATCTAATACAAACAGAGCTTGTGATCAGTAGCAAGACATGTCAAAAGCATTTTCATCAAAACAAACCAGCAGAGTTTCTGGAGGGATTTTCAATCTTAATGCAACTTTCCCCCCACAAATGTCAGAAAGTCACATTTTATGGTAAATCCCTATCTTCAGGAGGTCTACGATTTTAAGAACTTGAAGGGGAGCCACGCTGGGCCTCTGGTCAAAACTTCAAAGAGTGTTACTATTAGTCTATCTTTCACACTAAAATGGGCAAAGTTCCAATAGTACTCAAAATTGGAAGCTGGAAAGAGAAAAAAACTGCTACTTCAGAGTGCTTTATAGCGTCAAAGTTAAGGGTTAGGTTACAACTGTGGTTATGGGTTGAATGAAATCAAAGAGAGAGCAACGACAGGCTGGGATTGTATTGACAAAACATTAAACATGGTGGGGTTCTCCTAAATCAAAATCCCGTAGTCTATCAAAAGACACAAGACCGGGTTGTATGCAAGAATCTAGATAGTGGATTTATGCTGTATTTTAAAAAAGCATACATTTTGAAACTAAATTAAAGTGGCTCCACCAATTGACTGAAACTTAAATCATACACTTAATGTATCATTCTTAAAACTTAAGGTCTGTGTGAGATGAATGGACTTCCCACATATGAAAATTCACTGTTATGCCATTGTGCTATTGTTGTTCAGTAAACCATTACTACATCAGCGGAGTTTCCGTTCACCACAGTTTGGCAAGGAAACCATGGCTCCACCTGCTCTGGCTAACATTTAGTCTGGTTCTTGCAGCATTCAGTCAACCGGATCTCCACTGGGAAGAGGGCCAAGACAAATACAATTTATCCAGGATTAGGAAAAGATCACTCTAGAGGACATGTTGGGGTTAGTGGGGTGAGAGACTGAGATAACTATACCCAAGAGACAAAAGGGAGGGGAAGGGCGTGGAACTCAGGATGCTGGTAAAAAAGTTTGCACTCATGTACACATGGCATTAAAAGGTTCCTTGGGGGTTTGTCGAATGGTTAAGAATTTCTAGCATTCTACCCAGAACCATGTCTCGCAGTGATTCCATCTGTTGGACATTAAAAGGGATCTCTCAAAGAATTCATTGGGTTTCTATATTTAAATAAAACTACTAAACAGCAGATGAGTTTCACACTGGCTTGTCTTAATCTTATTCAGTATTCAGTACACTCGAACATTAGCTAACCTCAGCTCTGAAATTTTTAGCAAGATGCTGTGTCCTGGTGTTGGTTTGAGGTATGTGGCATAGTAGCTCTGTGGCTGCTGCAGGAGTCATTAGAAGCTTTTATAAAAGCCAGGAAGAGAGGGATTTTCCATCCTTTCCTCTTAATGACACGGAGGAGAGCCAGAACTGCCTAGCCTCCGCCAAACATTTCCTGCAATGGCAATTTCAGATGCCTATCAGCTCGATATAATATAACCCAGTGCAGGGTACTACTGGCAAATACCTCCTTCCTTTCAGTGTAAAACAGTTTATTGAATGTGACATGAGCTTAAGACAGTACTCAAAATACTAAAGCATATGTTGAGATGGCTGTTGCAATGGCACACATTCTCTTTTGAGGAAAGTTAGACAGAGAGCTGGACCCAAGTACCAATTTTGACATCTCTGCATAACAATCCAGTAATTGGAAAACGCACGCTTTCTTTCTCACTAAAAACTTGCTTTTGTGTTTTACTAGATAATATTTGTAGGTTGTAACACCAGATGGACATACATAAGCTCTGCCAGACACATCCGCTCCAAGATGTGGAGAGTTTACTCTATTTGCTTCAGCTTTCCATTGAAACAGCTGGAGTCTAACTGGAGCAGATGAAGCCAAGGGGTGAGAACTCAGGGACGGCAACATCCTGAGTACTGTATGCAAAAGCCAAAACACTGATGTGATGTTCTTCAAGGTTTATCCTCGAAAAAATCATTCAATGACCTCGTCAAAGCTCTGTAAGCCATGCAGATCAATAAAACAATGGTACAACATTATCCATTTGTTGCCATAACTTGTGCAAGAAAGTGAAGCCATGGTCACTGAATAAATATGTCCTTTGCTTAAAAAAGCAAAGAAAGGGAAAGCCACAACAGGCGGTAGGCAGTAAATTAGCTATTGAAAAGCATAGTGACAGCACTACATGCCAGAGGGACACTTACAGCAAAAGCCACGAGGTGACAATAAACGTATAAAGAGAGTTATAAAAGTCTGTGATTTTAAGCAAGCACACTTAATTGTTTGGCTTGGCACAGCATGAAGGTGATGTCATCAGTGATCAAGAATTGACTAAAGCTCAAGTCCAGTAGGGGACAGCATGTTTCCTCTAAAGACAATGAAGTAAAAATAGAAGCCAAAAAAGACTAATATATACTTAATTTCTAGATTTCTTTGCATGTCTTTTTTGAATTTTACCATGAAAAATCTGCCACTAGTCAAAACAAGATGTCTTTTAAAAACTGATCTAGGGAAGGAATGTCTGTTTTATCACAAGCTTAAATCTGGTTATTGCTTTTGACATAATCCAAATCATGATAATAAATCGATCGAGGAAAACAGCTACTGGCAATTTACTGAAGTGTCTCGCAACTAGTGCAATTATAAAATGAGTTTAAATGACATAAACATGAGTTTCTTGAACCACAAAAGTTGCAAAGTGCTTAAAATAAACTTCATACGAAAACTTTAGCTTTTTGAAAATTCAGCTTCAACATTTGACTTTATAAATAAAGCTCCATAGAGAGACTTTTATAAATATCCTGATTAGAACAGACTTGTAGAGCATGACCTCGAATGTGATTGAAGAACTTTGGGCTTTCCCATGGCATGCTTCCTCTGCAGAAAACAATATGCTTACTGTACTCCAAGTGAACGAGAAATACAGAAAAATCCATTCAAATTGGGCTAATGTTAAAAACACACCCTACTGTAGGAGGCTAGCTTTTAGGACATTTGCACTAGCACTGTTAGCTTAATGTGTATGCAAACAACTGATAAAATATCAGTATATAATCTTCGGCTAAAGTGTTTGGCATCTTCAACATGGGGGCCAAGGTTCAGAAAACTGGATGGAAAATACATGAGTATTTCATATGAATACAGCGTTTTGCTTGATTGCAGACACACATTCTGAAGAATAAAAGTCCAAGTCACATGAATAAGTGAAAAAAAGAACGGTAAATGTGGCTTAAGGTTATTCGCCATCTGCAGCATATCCAACTTTAAGAAAGCTGATTAGGCAGAATCTTTTTCTCTGTCTTTCTTGTCCATCTCAAGTTCTGCAGTGCTGGAAAAGTGCAACCTTGGCCCACCTCTGGAGCCCAGAGCGAGAGTGGGGAGGGCTGGTAGTTATCATGCCTGGATAGAAGACATTCCTAATGGGAAAGACAACAGTCTGGAAACAAGCCCAGAGCTTCAGGGGGTGAGAAATGGAAGCAGTTGATTGACCAACCAACTGACCAGCCAAAACAACACCTCCAGGTGGAGCCAGGGGCAAGACTGCAGAATCAGGGGGTTTGGGGGTGGGGGTGACAGGGGAAGAGACCAGAGCAAAGGAGGAGGAGAGGAAAAAGGGATTCTTGAGGACAAAGACTTAAAGAAAGAGAAGAAAGAACTGGTAATAGTATCCGTAGATATGCCGGTTACAGTGTTTATATCCATTCCGGGAAGCGGTTTTCTTAGTAAATTCAGTTAAACCTATTTTATTAATATTAATGCATGCTTGGCCATGTGAGTTAGTGCACATATTTGCAATAAGAGTATGCAGCAAGTGAACAGAGTAGAATATATATATGTATTAAGTATTTATAGACCAATGTCTTGAGAGAATGTGAGATTGACTCACCGCTCTCGCTCTTCTCGATTACGTCCACCGTCTCGCCGGCACGCAGGCTGATCTCAGAGTTCTCCTGCCGCTCGTAGTTGGCGACAGCCACGTACTGCTCCAGCACCATGGGTTCACTGCTGTCCAGGCCTGGAACCGAGGGGAAGAAACATGCTGTGAGCCACCTGCCTGCTGCCCCATTGCCCCTCATGCCTCTGCGGCCCCTGTACGCTGCCATCCACACCTACACCCACACCCCCCTGCAGCCTAGCACATCGGAAACCCCTGCTCTCGGCGCATGCTCTGCAGCGACTGGCCATATAGATTGAGCTTCCCCCCGAGCCGAGGCTGGAGCATTGAAAGAGGAAAAAAAGATGTGAAACAGGACAGAAAATGGGAGAGCTCCTTCAAGGAGGAGACTGTTGCGGAAGCTTGCGTTGGCGTTGGGGCTCCATAGCACAAATTTAAGCAAGTGGGGAAAAAAAGAAAAGCAGGAATAGAAGAAGGGAGAAAAATAAGAAATTGGGAAAAGAGGGAGAGCTGCTAACAGTCGGGGATGTGAGTCTGGAGTGGAGGGTTGGAGGAGTTTTTTCTGGTGGAAAATAAACAGACGAGAGCAAGCAAGGCCTCTCTCTCCTCCCATTCAAGGGGTTAGGCAACAGTTGGGGGGGGAGTAAAACACGCCAATCAGAGCAGTCTACTCTCCAAGCCTTAAATAGAAACATATGAGGGGACACAGTGAGAAGGAAAGAGCAAAGCGAGAAACAGAGTAAAAGAGAGAGCAAGAGCGAGAGAGAGAGAGAGAGAGAGAGAGAAAGTCAGTTTATGTGAAACACGAGAGGAAAGCATTTTAGCTTAGGCTATACTGCTCTTTTATTACTCTCTTATATGACTCACTAATTCATAATCACTTTCTTGTTTCTCTCATGCTTGCCTATTTAGTCTGTAAAAAATTATTTACTTGTCATTGTTCCTATCTTAGCTGTAATATCTGTTTAAAATGCGATTTACAACTTGTGATTTTGTGACAGACTTTGAAGTCTAAAAATACATTCGAAAATCACAGTAATAGAAAACACATTTATACAGTTTATGGCATTTCCAGGTATGTGTAAATGTACAGGGCAACACTTCTTTAACTCCCTCCTTCTCTTTCTGCCTCTCTCTGTATGTGTTCCTCGAGGTAAGCAAACTGCATATGGAATTCAAACTTGCATGCTCCAATGGAAAGTGATCCCAGATCAGCCATAAATAAGCAGAGGCTAAGGAGACTGACAGGCAGGATGGAAAGCATTCAGGATATGTCCTAGATACTACACTGAGATACATTAATGTGCATTGCTAATAGCTTTAACAACATAAATACAAGCAACTTAAAAAACAAAGCCTACACACTACACAACACCTTCACACACTATACAGTCTTGCATGGAAAGTTGTGCCAAATGAAGTATGCCTAAGCCCTAAATCCCACTTTGTCTCCAAAATAATGCGAGAGCTGTTTATCATGTGGCTGTTCTGCAAAGTGAAATGGAGGTCTAATGTAAAGGAATATATACGTTCTGTCGTCTGTGATCATTTCAGATCTTTTTTTTTTTTTACATTTACCAATTCATTTGAGTATGAAGACAAATATTTTATTTTAGAAGCTCTTACAATCTGCTCAATTGTCCTACCATACACATAAATTGATAACAGAACCAGATTCAGGGATCTGCTGTGCATGACAGAAGATGAATTTGCTAGCTGGCTGTTTCTCACTGCAGTTCTTTTCCACATTTGAGCAGATAGTGATTTGCTCTTTAATAAACATGCATCAGGGTCATTTTTATCAGCAGACAACCAGAATAAGGCTGCCATGGTTTTCACAAGCACGTTTATTTAGGTTTACCATTAAATCCTTTAACACAAAATGTCTGTCAGCCAATGGATAGACAAAGGTGCCCTGTACTTATTTCTAATCAGGTGTCAGAAACAGAACAGTCTCTTTAGATTGGCTTTAAACACTACCACAGTGTCTATTAACTAAACACTACAAATGAGTTTCCTGTATTTAATTTAGACTCCTCTGTATGACCGAGAACAACGCTGACCTTCTGAGTTTGGACAGTAAATTACATTTCTTTGCTCCTGGTTCAAACATTTCACTTCCTTTCTTGGAGGCATCAAGTCCAAATGAAGCCAGTGTACACAACACAGGCAAGCTCTGGCTAAAACACATAAGCACTTCCAATTGTTTAAAACTTTCAGCTACTGTTTTTAAGACACACTTACATTTTTTTAAAAAAAAAAAAAAAAAAAAAAAGGGACGCTATGGCGAAACATTTCAATTAGCATCATATTGTTGCCTTAGCTTTCATTTATAAGATTTTTTTTTTCTTCAAAAACAAGGCAACGTCACGTGTTTTCCTGCTTTGCCCCAAACAGACCGGTTGTGTGTGCGGAACCCGGAGAAGATGTTCTCCAGATGGTTTCAGGCTCGCGAATGCTGTTTATTTCCGAGGGATGAGCGCAATATTGGCTGAAATGTTTATTCGCATGCCGTTGTTTCTAAAACTCATGCTAATTGCATTCTGGTGAAGACTGTGAATAAGGTCAGACACGAGGCAGCCATTTTTAGATAGCGCTTTGATTTGGAGCATGATCATGGAACAGATTAATGATGATGCTTTTTAGACATGTTGATTTCAGACCTGGGTGCTTTATCAGATGCTTAACATCATGCTACTTCACTCAATTGCTCAATCCTTTGGAAGGTGATAAACAAAAATGGGGTGTGTCATAAAAAATTATATGCATGCTTTATAATGTTAGGAACACATTTAAGAGATAGAAGCAGAAAGGAAAAATGCACCGTGAACATCAGTAAAAAAAGAAATAGCTACCTGTGGCCTCAGACTTGGTAGGACTGTCCTGTAGGCCATACATCCAAACTTGGCAGAGAAGAGCAGATGAGGAAAAGAAAAAGACAGTTTAAAGAGTCATTCAGTAGCAAAGAGAGGCAGTGGCAAAAGAACAGGATGCACATAGTCCTATCAGTATTTCCTATAAGCATGCAAGCAATAATTAATTCAGTGATCACACACATGCTATATGATTCACACTCTTCCATTTATAGCAAGTGGATGTGATGAAGCTCAAATTAGCAACCGGTAGCTCCACCCTGCTCCCTGAATTCTGTGTATATTTTCCAGTGAATGCAATTGTGACTGCACATTATTTGTTTGTTACAGGAGCTTTAGTTTGACATACATATTTGTCTTACAGAGTTTGTGAAGACCCTCCATTGACAGTTATAAATGCACAACAATTTAGCTCTAGCCTTAACCCGAGTGATGAAAAAAAAGCCTTTAGACAATTTCTTATAGGGGTCCAGCCAAATGTTTCCACAATGTCCAAGAAACACTGGGTGCCAGATTGGAAAACACCAGGAAATGGGATTAAAACGCTCACTCATACGATGTATCATCTCTCCAATAAAGCACATCAAATTTAAAAGAAATGTAAAAGTCTAAATTTTTGACAATAAACAAAAAGCCAGATTTGCTGGACTCAACAAATTGCAGAACAGCATGACCTTGCTATATTCATTTATCTCCAAATTTGTGTTAAGAGTTCACTCTGTCCTTCAAAAACTAGTCCACCTGCCACCCCACTGTACCCCCTTTCCATTTCTTTCAATGTTTCTACTACTCATATATGGACAACACTGTGTAAAGTATATCTTTATGGATCTGGCCTTGTTCACAGGGGCATTGTCATGCTGGAACAGATTTTAGTCTCCTAGTTCAATGGAAGGGAAATTTTTTTATGTATACACTTACAAATACTGTACATCCTATACAATGGTGTGCCTTTAACTTTATATTGCTGTAAAAGCCAGGTTTTCCAGTACATTTGTCTATATAGAGCTTACATTCTTAAACAGGAAACTAGATCACCAATCGCCAACCACTTAACATCATCTTAACCATCTCATCTGAGTGATGATTAACATTTATTTTGAGTTTAAACAGGTTCTTCCTTTAATTATTTATAGAATAAAATAATTTCCATACTATTAGCAGCCAATCCAATTTTATTTCTAAAATCATAAACGTCTGCCTCACCATGTATAAGAAAGTTGCATATAGTTGCACTTGGCCTTTATACAATTTAATTGGAATAGACAGAATTTTGCCAAATGTACCAAATAACATCACATTCTTTAAAACAAGGCAACTCCACCCGGTCTTGACAGTATAACACTCAACAGCTGACAGATATTACCTCTCCAACTCCCATCGCTCCTCCCAACATACATGTACACACTAATTCCTTACAGATTTTGTACCCGAGGCAAAACAACGCTGGTGTTTTTCTTTCACGTTGACCCCTTATGACCACATGACGTATTCATTGCAGAAACATTTCATTTGAATAGATAGGCTTTTCTGATTAGCTGTCTTTACAGTTTTACAGTTATCCTCAAACTTCATGTATAAACTCATTCAATTATTGAGATGGAGAAAAACAAAGGCAGGAAGCAGCATGCCTAAAGAAAAGATCTCATATGGCTTCATTCAGTTATTGGCATGTGTGTTTTCAGCAATTCATCAATTCAAGATGACTATCCAAAACATAACTGTCTGTATTGGAGCTGCTGATCAGGATATAAGGGAGAGGTGTTCAGTCAGGAATATTTTCATGGAATCAGCCAATCTCAATGCATAAATTCATGAATAAACAAGCCAAATAAACAAGAGCTTCAATTAATATTCACATCAAACGTCAAAATGGCAGAAAATTATAATCTCAGTAGTTTGATAGCGTCATGTATGTTGGTCAAAAGGCTGGTTTGAGTTTTTCAGAAACTGCTAATCTCCTACATTTTTCATGTCTACACACAGTGTACAAAGAATGCCACTTAAAAACATCCAGTAAGCCGTAATTCTGCAGGCTGAAAGGCTTTGAGGCAAAAAAAAATAATGTCCAGACTTGGTCAAGCTAACAAAAAGGCAACCATAACTGTTCTCACCTGTGCTCCTCAGAAAAGCATCTCAGAACACACAACATGCCAAACTGTGAGGTGAATGGGCTACAACAACAGAAAACCAAGCAGAACTTGCTGAAAACACTTCACACACTAAATGTGCAGTGAAAGCAGAAATCCACCACGCTGCTCTACATGTGTTCTCCAGTGCAGAAAGATTCGAGGACTTAGATTTTTTTTTTTCTTTCCCTGTCACGTAATGAATACACTGACTGCCACTCTGTCCTAAATATTTCCTCTTCCAAGAGGGCGTGGAGCGCTTACTTTGTCACATGATCTTATAGTCTTTCGCTGACGTTTAAGCTAGATCAACAAATGCTCCAAAATGTCTCAGATTAGGCAACTGGTTTTTAATAAAGAACAATAATGAGAACATTACCACATAATAAAAAAACACACTGCACTATTTATTTAGGACAACCTCTTACGGTCTCTTTTGCTCCCAAAGACACTTACAGAAATATAACAAATGATATTGGTCTTGCAATAATTTGTTATTTTGAATGCCTTATAGTACTTAAAGACACTTAAAATACTTAAAGTTTCTTTGTCTTTGACAGCTCGATGCTCAATTAAGTTTACCCATCTATAGCATGTCCCACCTTTGAGTAAAATGCTGTCGCAGGCTGGACTGTAATATTCAATATACATGAAATTCTTTTTCAGATCAAATCAAATCCAAATCATCAAGGGGGCATAATTTTTTTGCATTTCTCTCTAGCAATAACAGGGAAAAATCATTTGTATTACCAGCGTTATCGCCTCAAAAGCAGCAGGGGACTGTAAAAAAAAATAAATAAATAAAAATTAAACGCTGCTTTGAACATAATGCCCCAGATAGGTTCACCTTCAAAATGTCAGTGCTGTAATTCAGCAACTCTAACAATTTAAAATCCACAAGCTTAATATTATTATTATTATTATTTTTTTTTACTTTGCCCACCGAGTTTGAGAACACACTCGAACAAACGGCAAATGGAATTTACCAAAAAATTGCACTGCATGCTAAATGCAAATTCGTAGTAAAACCGCACGAACCCATTTACGGCTGTTCCTCTAAAAAAAAAACAAAAAAAAAACACGCATGCACGCACAACGTCTTGCACTGCTGTCTTAGCATTAAGCCCTACCCTCTCCCCAATTCTCCATCTATCCGGTACTCCTCCATGTCTGCATCCATCTTTCCCCCTTTAACCAACTCTCTCTCTCTACATCTCTCTCATTCCCTCTCTCTCTCTTTGTGTCACTTGTATTCCCCCTCTCCATATCAGTAACACCTCTCCTCCTCCCTTTTTTAAGCTTGTGTAAACATTATTGGCCATTGCTACGTCACAGTGAAACTTTATCCCCAATGCCACATAAGCAGGGGTCTGTCTGACTGGCTAGCACCCCCCCCTTCAAACCACACTCACATCTGGTTCTCACATGGGTCAAACAACAACAAAAAAGACAAAATGTGCAGCAAGAGAAAAGGACGTCTATGTAGAAAATCACTGATAGTGATTTGTGTGTGAAAATCATGTCACACACAAATCACTATTAGACTAAAACGCAATAATTAGAGAAACCGAACCAAAAGAAAAGAATGTATGCAATTTATTTTGAACAATAGTTCTTACAGTAATTTGCATGAATGTTTAAGTCCATTTAACCTCTAAAGCATAAAATGTTATTTTACATTAGTCATCCATTATAGATTATAAATAAATACACATTTTAATGTTTCACATCAATCAGTTAACTCTGTTACCTGTATACATAAACCCCCTATAAAACATTTGGATTGTTCCAAAATTGTTCCATTATCTACATTTCAAGAAGATCATGCGAAGAAAAAGAGTCTCATTCTTTTTATTCTTTTCATCGCTAACTCTGGGTCATTCTAAACCCAGGGTGAAGGAATCATGGAATTCTTACGTCATATTTCAAACTGCTCATATTTAATATTTTACTTGAGTAACCCTGGGTTACCAGTTAATAATTGGGGTTCTTTATCTGATAATTTACACTGTACATACATAAACCCTGACTTCATTCTTATTTGCATATTTACTGCATGGTGGCAAATGACCATGTTTATATAAAGAATCAGTATGCGACATATGTAACCCTAAAACACTGCAACTACTGTTTACACAGCATGCAAGATTCCATTTTATTCAATTTTTTTTTGTTAACAAAACATGAAATACTGTAATAATATTAACATAATAATATGTAATTTCTGATTAGGTGGCTGATGCTAAGTATCTGTAATATTCAAACTTGGCATCTTTTTACAAAGTACACAAGTGGCAACACTTTTGCAATGTAAACACCGAATTGCAATATCAAATGAGTATAGTATGAAATGACTTGCAGGGGTTAAAGGTGGGGTTTAGAACGAGGATAAACCAGTGGTTAAACGCAGTGTAAAAAGCTCTTTCGAAGGTAAAACCATGTTTATGAGTTGATTATGTTATGTTTTAAGCACATCATTAATCTCATCAATGTCCTCATGCCACTATGTGTATTTGCTAGTTCTTTAATACAAAAATACTTTCATTCAATTTAACATTTTTGAATTTTAAATGTTGAATATAAAGACACAAGTCTATAGAACCAAAATAATGCAAACAGCAATAACACTGATCCAAGAACAGCTCAATTAACAAATTAGGACAAATGTGCCTACACTTCTGGTTTTTCATTGTTTATTCCAACTGCTTAAATCTAGCTTATTGTAAAACCTACTGCTAGGGTGAAGAGTAGACAAAAGAGCTATTTGATTCTGCATACAGGTAAACAGTTTGGACAATAAGGCCACATGGAGACAGTAAAACTCTTTGTGTCTACAGGGGACTTGGAGACAGCAAAGGTTTGGTTTACCCATGGGGAAAGTTAAGTGCTGTGTCATTACTTTTCACTGACACACATACACACAAACCAAATGCCTCTATTTTGTAGCTATGGAGCTAAACATACCACCACAGGTTGACAATAAAGTAAAGCACAGAGTTAAACTCAGCAGAACCCCTACTGAGTGGCTCTAATATGCCTGCTGTCTATCAAAGATGACAGGCAAAAGTTTGTTGAAAATTCATCACCACAGCTTAGTATGGTGTATCATAAAAACAACACATAGGAGAGAAAGTTCCTGGGTTTTCAATCAGTTCCTATCAGTAGGGTAAGTTTCTCTAATTCCTTACACAATTGTTATACAAATTATTTAAACCTTTTGAGATTTGGAAACAATTAGTCATGATGCTAATCATTTGTTCTGGGGCAAGGATTTAATGTATTCAGAGCACTTAGGATTAATTGCTTTGAATCACGTGAAACTGTGGGAATGTCTGCACAGTTTGTGTGGTCATTACTTTTAAATAGCTAATCCTTTCGACAATTACATCAGGCAGAGCTGAAATTTGGTATACTCGACTGTTGTGCTAAACTGTAAATAATTTTTTACTTGATTATTCAATAAGCATTAACACCATCATCATCATTGTTGCTGTAAAAAACTTATTTAGACACCAGGCACCTTTACTATGTTTAACAATTTTCTGGCACTAAAAAGGTCACCTATATGCTTCTTGGGAGGTATATGAGACAGCAGAAAAAAAAATATTTTTAATCAATTAAAGTCAGCCCTGAAAAAGAACAGAACTTCTCTGTGACTATTCTATCACTTTGACATATCTGTGTAGTTGATCCCACGATCCTCATTTCCCAGAAGAGACTCACACATGTACGTTTTAGATTTCTAGATAGGCACAGCATGCCTTTATGACTGATCCTGATGAATGTTCCCTAAATCTCAGTTCCTTGCTTTTCAGGTATAAGAAAAATAATAAGATCTATTTTTATTTTCATAAAAAAAAAAACGTATTCATGTTTGTGCATTTTGTCCAATAATCACACATTTCATTTAACTCGTTTCAGGTTAGTTTTGTGAGGTTTGCTCTTATAATTAAATATAATTTGTAAGGAATCTGACTGAGGAATTTAGACAGGATAAAGTATATGGGTAATTTGCCCAAATTCCCACACATAGTCGGGAACTGCCCAGATGAACATGTCAGTGTTACATGACAAGCATGTCAATAACAATAACCAGGCTTCGTTATTAAATTACAGTGATGAAAAATTTTAATAATGCTTCTATTAAAGACTGTTATTACAAAATTATCTCAGTTTCTAAAAGAAAATATAGTAGGTCATTTGCATTGGAATTTTACATTTAAGAAATACAAACTTCCCTTGTAGCCCAAATGTTAACATCCCATGTATTTCTAACAAATTTTTAATAACATCCTATTAAGAACATTTTCAAAAACCTTTTTCAGATGTTTAACAATAAGGATGGGTTCCCTTTTAAGTCTGGTTCCTTTTAAGGTTTCTTGCTCATGCCATCCCAGGGAGTTTTTCTTGCCACAGTTGGCATTGGCTTGCTCATTACAGACAAACTTACAGTTAAAAGGGAATAAATGTATACATACTTTTATTACCACTTTATATCTGTAAAGCTGCTCTGAGACAATGTCCATTGTTAAAAGCAATGTACAAATAAAATGATTTGAACTGAATTAGTGGTCTTTCTGCATTGCTGTTTTTTCAACACCATTTTTCTTTTCTTTACTCCTTCCATGTTGTCTTGCTCATTAAGGGTATAGCACTTGACATCTGTAAATGTCTGCTATAAAATGCTCAATAAAAAAAAACTAACTTGATGCAATCCAGAATCCTGGGATCAACAGTGTCTAATTCCAATGAAACCCTTTTCCCAGCTGAGCTTTCACCGCTACCAAAGCATGAAGCCACCTGTTCAGGGAACTCATGCCCAATGAATTGACGCAATGCTTCGTCAATCTTAAAGATAATCCATAATGTGCAATTAGAGTCAAGATTGATGGACTTGGAAATCACTCACAAAACTTAAGGGTTTTGTCCTTTTGACTCCCATTTCAAGATAATTTCACCAAAACAGATGGCCTTGAAATGCCTGATTATTTAATGCATGCTTGGAAAGAAAGCCAGGCAAATGCAAACACTGCAGTCCTCATGTGGACTCATCAGGTTCTGCACATTAAATTATTTTTAAAAACACACATCCACTGCTAACCTACACCACTATCTCATGGCAAAGCAATCCTTCCTCCCAGTCCAAGTACAATGCCACAACCCTACCCCTTCCAAATTTCTTGTCCGTATTTCAACACACATAGTTTTCCACTGATGCTACTTGCAACTCAATACCCAATGACATCATCCAGAGTTTTCTGAAAAACACTGGGAGATGTGGCCTCAGCGCCATCCACATCGAACAATTAATACAGAGTTTGTTTTGAAATAGCCACCGGCTAAATGACACTCTCCAGCTGTTTGCTAGTGTTCCTCAAGGCAACCCTGTCACAGGATGGAATTATGATGGAAAACAAACAGCCGTGTGCTTAAGATGACATGGAAACCATTAATTCATCTAATGTATATATGCAGCATAGCAGCTGGCCAGGAAAAAAAAAGGTTCTGTAAGGTTTGACATAATCTCGCTCTGCAACTGGGTCTGTTAGTGGATTTAAACTCATAGTGAGGATGTGGCTTCAAATGAAAATAGTTTTTTTTTATATATATATATATATAAACATGACCACTTTGCCACAGAAACATTAGACCACACTAGAATATAACCTAGAGTTAGAAATGCCATCACTGTCTGTGAATTCTTGCTCAGACAAACCCTCAACATAAGCGCAAAAATTATTTCGACTAGACTATTTTTATCCAACTTAAACAGCTATTAATTTGGTTTGCAAATGCCCACAACTTTGACAAATACATTTAGTCAGTCCTGTTTCCCAAAATATTAGCAAACTACAGTAGTAGCCGAATTTAAACCAGTGTGACTCTGACCAGGGGTGAATGAATGAATGAATGCACTTGTGGTGTTGGTTTGTCCCACGGGATATCTGACCATTCTCTCACACCCACATGAAAGTAGAAACCTCCTTCTCTTCTGCTTGTATTGCTATATCCCATGGGAGCCCTGTCCTAATGCATATCTCAACCAGATTGAAATGTTTAGTCAAAGCTTTCTTTAAAGAATACAGTATATTGTCAAGTATATCTGTTTCAAATAATAATGTATTCATATTTGGATATATTCCTGACAAAAAAAAATTATGCTGAATAATGTGCAAAACAGTTTAAGGCTTATGGATAGCTTTTAAACGCTATCATAAGGGTTAAAATGTTGACATGCAAATGTTTATCAGAGAAGTCATACAGAATTATTTGGAATATTTGTTAATGACAACAAAACCCCAATTGTTAACATTTTCACGCAGTGTAAAAAAAACGCATCAAGCAGCTAAACAATGTCAAGAAAATTCCAAAGAAATTTGAACATTGGCAATAAATAAGCCAAATATAATACGTTTTTGCTAGATGTTTAGGTGCAAGAAATGTTTTTCTAGAGGATATCACAGAAAATACACTGAATGTCCATCAACATACATATCCTTACTGGTATGGTCCATAATGAATACTAATGGCTGCTGCTTCCTGTGTGTACAGGCTTGTCTGGGTGGATGACTGTGCATATGGTCAGCTTTGAAATCTGAACTTCCATGTGTAAAGCCTGAACACTAGATATATGCTTAAGCACATAAAATAGCGTTTAAAACTAGCACATAGATTACAAATACAAATACTAAGTCTGCTTTTTCAAACTCAAACAGATTATTACACAATCATCAATCCACCAAAAAATACCACCAAGAACGACAAAGTAACAGCACACCAACCTTCACATAGTCTTTCTTGGAAATTGCATGACATGTCTGAATCTTTTTGAGTAACACTCCAAGCATGAACTACCTCACTGATATGATAGAAAATATATCATCTGAGTCATATCTTCCTCAAACGTATCAACAAGACTAATGTTAAACTGCTATCCTCCCTCCATCCTAGAAATGTGCACTTAAACCCCACCCTTTTAGACTACAGTAGGTTTGTTATTCATCATTAATGTTATTACATAGGGCCATTAAAGATGCAGTCAGACTTTTTCCAGACTAGCAGAAGTTGGATATTTCAAAAAGCAAACATATACAGCCCCTTATCTTCGGTCTTCCAGAAAAGCCACGCCCTTAAATCCCAAAAATGAGGGTGAGGTTGTAGGCTTTAGAAATTAAAAGTCATCATGATTGATATGCAAGCAGAGATGCCTCTGTGTCCAGACTGAGATGTCATAGAGTTAGGTAGGGCATTTTTAGCTATGAGTCCCAAAATCTGTGCCGAAGGCCAACAGTTTAAATGCTGCCAATTTGCAACATGTTTTTTTAGCATAAACCCAGCTTATGGGCCATATAGTCCATTTTTATTCACAGTAGGTCTTAATTAGGTAACAAGATACCCACACTTCGTAAACCATTCCTAAGCATAAGAAATAAAACATGACGAGGGTCTACTGTTAAAAAGAAATAACACCAGGGAGGTGTGATGGTGTTACCAAAGTGAAGTTCATTATTTTCCAATAACATCATGTCATTAAGTGTTTTTATTAGCAATAACAAAACTAAACATTTTCAACCTATTATATTTAGGCATTTTGAGTTTCATCCCTTGTTGAAAAACTTAAACTATTTAGATATTAAAACTAAAATATTTATTTAAATTTAAATATTTCCATTTATTTAATTTAATTTAATCAATTGAATTTGTGCCAATTTAAATAAACTATATATATAT
>MU551695.1:2481214-2583350 GCA_024362625.1 Silurus asotus | reverse complement strand
AAAATTTTCACCGTGACACAGTAAAGTGTATTAAGTTTACACACAGCTAAATAACCTGACATGTAAAAACATTTATTTGTTATAAATGTGTTATAAAGGTTTTAAGTAGCTACAATTCAAATAAAGCTGTTTAATATTAGATATTAATAAGGGACACTTTTCATAAGGGTACTCATGTAGAAAAAATTACTGACCACACCTTTAATGACCTTTAGATTGCTCTTCAACAGGGAGGGAAATAAAATCATTTTTTGTCACAATTTCTTTCTGAGCCACTGTATAGCTGTGTAGCATAAAGAGATTCTGGATTTCCTTGTCATACCCAGTCTAGATTTGACACAGCCTAGACACTGTGCTGCATTTTAAGCCGATAAAAACTGCAAGTCATTCGATGAGCGAACATGCAGGGAATGTGAAAGATGCTGAGGAAGATATGAGATTAATGTGCACTACTATGTACTGCTAAAAAGTGCAACAGGTTTAAGTGTAATGGTGTCATATTTTCTGTCTTACCTGATTTGCGCTTGGTGCCATAGTCCCTGAAAAAGAACAAACAGCAGAGAGACATGATTAGAGCTCTGGCTGCAGATAAAGTCCTCTTTGACAACATCCGCACGCTTGCATACACATAAACACACATGCACCAGGAGGAATGCGATGTGTGGCACGGTGAGGAACGTGCATGGGTTTAATCGTGGAGAAGTGAGCTGCTGATGCTACAACAGACAGCCAGCAGCTCATCATGTGACCCAAACAAAGCCAGTCTCTTTTGCCCGATACGTTTGTCTCTATTTGCTCCCTCCCCTTCTCTCTATCTCACTGCTTTTCCCCAGAGGATGGAGGGGGGACCTGCTGAACCCTCACTGCTTAATAGATTAATAGAATAGATAGATTGTGTGTGTGTGTGTGTGTGTGTGTGTGTGTGTGTGTGTGTGTGTGTAAAAAACACTGTAAAAATGGAATCTTAAAGCAGAGAATGAAGAGAACAGAAGCAGAACACAAAATGAGTACTTTTTTGCCAGTCCAAAAAACTCTTTAGCCAAAAGCCCCTCTCTAGCCAAAAGACCATCATTTTATTTTGCATTATATGCTTTTGCACCATGTATAGTTTGAAACCATTGCACTGGTTAATTCATTGCATGATACACGTGCATTACTGACGTACATCATTAAGCCTTTGCTTAACACTCACCTAAAATATATTCTTCTCCCATTGCATCCTATTAAACTTTTCCCAACCCATTGCTCTATATGCTTATCCCATTGCATTTTACACAATCAACTGTGCTCAACCGAGAGTGTACTATATTCTGAGCATACTATATACTCAACCAAATGTACTATATTCTTATCGCTTTAAACTGTACTCAACCAAATCTCTTATACGCTCATCCTATTTAACTGTACTCAACCCATGACTCAACCATTTGATTTATACACAACCCAATAATATATACTCATCATCAATTTATTGCACTATACTCAACACACTGCACTGTAGTGAACCCATTGCACTGTACTCAGCCCACTATATTTTAGAAGACATAATCCCTCAAAGCATCTACCTCACACCTCCATTAGGCCTTCCTTCCATCTCCATTGCTTTTACTCCCACTCTTCATGCCAGCACTCATCTTTTAGCAATTCTATCCCTCCATCCATCCTGTTGCCAGTCTCTCCCTTTGTATCTCTGGACAGCAAATAAAAGCTCTCATTCTACCCCATGAGTCTGAGGTCACCCGAAACATTCTGCAGCAGCATGGTTCGAGAGTTAGAATGCTCGTCTTTGTAAGCTGAACGGAAAAAGAGAGAAAACACTGTCCTCGAGCGATATCTGAACTGCAATTTGAGGGCCTCAAAATCAAACAAACACTGTGGAGGACACACCATTAACTAACGTACGCACTCTAACGGATGAAATGGCAGAAAAAAACTCATTTCCAGTCCACTATTCTGGTTTTAATGGCTCTTTCTTAGACCACAATATACATCACTATGCTTTGTTGTGAATAGACACTAAATGCTATTTCCAACCAAGTAATAAATTCCTGAACAAAATAAATACAGACTGTTTGACTGCATTCCATCTAAAAAAAAAGTGGAGGTTGATGACCCAGAATGCTAGGGGTACGTCCTAAATTAATGACCTCACTGTGTCAGTTGGGTGTCTTTAAATGAAAGAATGAAAGGCCTACAGTTCTTACAGTGTTACAGCCCCCAAGATAACAGTAAAATCGAAGCGAGTGAAGAGGCGGTAAGAACAAAACTATAGTTATGTATGTTTATGTTCTTATTCATTCATAGATCAGGGGTATCTAGTGGCAATGTGTCAGGATAAAATAATTGAATGCTGTAGCATTAACAGCTTGTCTTTCTTTCAGTGCATGTCAAGTTGAAGTTAATGGAATTGCGGAATTGCATAGCGGAAGAATCTGGCATGCTGGCATCAGAAAATAAAGCACCACACCAAGGTTGCGTGCTAAAATCTGAAGGCCATTTAAATGGTGAATTAAATAAAAGAGGCAGCATGCTGAAAACTGCTTAACTAGACCTAACTTCCTCTGGGGACTCTTAAAGCAAGATTACAGCATTTTCATGTAATTAAACATCCTTAAACACATACATGCACGCATTTATTAATATTTATTAAACAAAATTACATTTGTAATTGATGCATAGTCATTCAAATCAAAGAACAAACCCTGCTTTTGTTCATTTTTTTTATGTAATATGTATCTGATAGACTTTTATTCATATAATCATGTGAGAATTTCCAAGCTAATTCAGCTCAGTGTACTTTGGATGTCTAATAAAGGCCTTTTAACAGTATCATGTAGCCTTAAGAGTTTCTTTGTGTAACTGCATACTGCTAAATATCTAAAAAGAATCAATAATAAGCTACCTTAAAACAGAAATCCTTTCAGAACAAATAGTATATTAAGCCTTAAAATTATACAGTTTTGGATTTTCTGTGGATATATATATATATATATATATATATACATATTCTTTTCTTTTTATAATGAAATTAGTTTCTTTCAGTGACATTAAACTTTACTTTGGTTAACAGTTTCCTACACTACGTTCGACTACCTACAGATAGTTGGCATAGTGAGATTGAGCCCTTGATTCAACAAAAAGAGAGTAATGCAGCAGCACTTTAGTGTTTTAATCATCCAGCTTTGGAACCTGATCTGTTTTAGCAGAGTGTTAAGACAATGAAGTGTGTTTATCTTTACACTGTTTAAACAGATCAGGTTTAAAAGCTTCAGCTTTTACGCTTACATCACTCTCAATGCCATGAAGTTTGTTGGGTGCTACTGGAACTGTGTTGCATTGCTGAATCAGGTGTTTAACTTTAGATCCACAGTTTGCCACCTGCACTCCCCCTGTACTGGATTAGATGTAGCCTGAGATAGTCTTCAAATAAAATGACATTAAATGTCAATCGAAAATGGTGGACAAGAAATGCAGCTTTGTTTTGAGATAGATATTATTTCTTCTATTATACAATACTGCACCTGTCCTATCAATGTCCCTGAAGTGACATTATTTTTGGAATATGTTTAGGGACATTACTACGAAATAATATTTTCCAGCAACAATTACAGCACCAATCAACAAATGAACACTAGAATAGCTAATGTACTTGTGAAAGTCAAATGTTTCAAACCAGACTGTTCGAAGTGTGTTGCAACATTTTTTCGTCTTCTGGGCTTTTGCGATAGTGGGAACACAATGCTTCACTGCGTTAGAACAACAATCAATAAGATCTCGAAGCTGAATTCTTCCCAAGAGCTTAAAAACATAAGCATGTACACATATTTTTAGCCTTTCTGTTTCTCTCTATTTCCTCACAGCTTGAGTAACTCTTGTGGATTTTTGAACACTGCTGGTTTTAGTGCATATTATAAAGGTGACTCCATCAGCGGCTATTAAGGAGTGTTTACAAGAATCCTGGGGCCCTTGCAAAGCTGTAAACAAAAAGTAAACAAAACCATTTAACCTTATGTGGCTCAGTATAAGGCCCTGGGAGGCATTCACCTTTTGGGGATGAAGTGTATGAATGGAAGAGGACTAAAAACAGTGCCAGAGAAAGAAAAAGAGAAGAGAGCATCTGTAAGACATTAAAGCATGGAAGAGAGAAAGAAATGGCATTAGAAGAAAAAGGGAAAACAGGAGGCAGGAATGGGGTGACAGTTAATGGTAGAAGGAGAGCAGACAGAATAAGAGTGAGAGAGAGAGAGAGAGAGAGAGAGAGAGAGAGAGAGGCAAACAGGAGTAAAAAGGACACACTGGCCATGCTGTTCACTGACCCCTGTCTCCCACTACTCAAATCCCGCAAGACTGATTAAGCAAGAGACAACTGGGAGAGTAATAATGAAAGGAAAAAAGACAAGAAATAGAAAAAACATTGTGAGAAAACAGGGAAGCTGGAAGAATAATGTCAAATAATTAATGATACACAGACTGATAAAAATGTAAGGCATGTGTTTTTTTAAGACTCACTTGCCTCACAAAAAGGACACACAAGTAAACAAAGGACAAAAAAACCCAGATCATCACTTTTTGGAGATACCAAGAAATTACATAATATTTCCAAACACAGCCAAAACATGGTCTTGGCTCTGAGTAGAACTTTCCTGTTATTGATGTTCTACTGAATCTTGGCCAGCTACAGCCGTTTCGCAAGAAAGCTGTGCTTTCCCAAATCTGACCTGCAGGTAGGCCAGCCACTCATGCTATCATAACAGAGAAATAGTGGACAGGACCAAGGAAAACAGATAGTATCACATGGCAGTGCAAAAAATAGAATCTAATATAGCCAGAGAAAGAAAGAAGCCTCCTTTAATCACACACTTGCATTATTTTGCTAAGCAAATGGTCTGAAAAGCCTTTGTAATTTTGTCTACATACTTGTTGATTGTTTGGCTTTTCGCTCTTAAAGCTAAGCACCATTATAAAATCCCTAAAAACAAAAACATCAAAAAACAGTACCAGTAAGTCTGTTATCAAAGCTAATATCTTCCACACCAACTCAAAATACCCCAGAAGACCATTTTATAACTTTACATGATCAATTGTTTAGTGCAGATTAAAGTACTGAAAACATTATGAGCTTTGATACAACCTTTATGTTCAGTCTAAAAAAATGCTCTCAAATCCCCTTGTCATCTCTCATCATTTAGCCAGCTAACTAGCTAACTGCTAGTAAACACCCTTATATTTGAGACAAATGTGTTTTATGATGGTGGACATCATAACTCACAGAAAGCACAGGTTTTTAAAACTAACATTAGAGAAGATAGCTAACTAGCTAGCTAGTTACATGCTAATTAACAAGCTTGTTTATGTGTTTACATTTTTTAAAAGAATGGAGTTTCTGTATCTGTGTCAAGCTTCTGTAACCATAGTCAAACTGAGCACAATATGGCACAACAATAAATTAAAAAAAAATTATTTTACTTTCTTGGCCTGCAGATATTGTGACTAAAAGTATCTATGTACCAAAAAATATTTATTAATATCCAGTCCAGGGTGTTATTTGGACTCTCATTGCTGTTACATTCATAAAAACTAAAAAGTTATACAAGTTATAGTCATTTTAAAGACAGGGAAATTATCCTTCATAAGGCCTTTTGCCTCCTATAGCACACTATATCTAGACTGTATACGTAGGCATAAACCAAAAATACTAATAACATTATTTTTACATTAATGAATGAATTAATGTCTATAAGTATCCAGGTTAGAATAGGTTGTGAAATATGTACATTCATTCAAGCCTGTGACCTGAACATATTCACCCCTATTAAACATTGGATGTTTAACAGAATTAACAAAAGTTCATTCTCAGAGGATCATGGGAAGAAGAAAGAAACTCTCATTACTGTTTCTTTATTCAAATACTATGCTATTATAAAACAAAACATACAATATACAAATACATTTCAAATCATATGTAAGAATGTAATACGATTTTACCATTAAAATAGATGGTAATTAATCCTATTTGTAATTCTATGAGAATAGAAAACTCAATCCTGTTACAAAAAACTTGAGAAACTGATTGGATGTTGCCTGAGATAGTATAACGTTTTGCTTAAATACATATCTTCCTAAATAATAATTCCTACTAATCTTTTAAAAATACCCACAATTGATGGAATCACAAGATCTGATTCTTTTAGCCTATTTCATGATTTTTTTCATTACTATTTCAAGACTTTATCATTACACGTTTGTGAATTGGTGAACACCAATTTACAACAGAACAGAAGATTTAATGATCATTCAAATGACTAACCTTCACCCATTCCTCTGATAAAGCAGGCATTAGCATGCGGAGCTACAGCCTGGTGCCTGGGTCTATTTGTAATGATTTCCATATGTACTAATGCCAACTTTTTTCAACGCTACTACTCAGAGATTAATGTATATCTTTCTAAAAATAACCATTAATCTTGGCACGAGTGCGTACACCTTCCAACACAACCACCCCTTAACCCCACCTTTAGCTTTAAGTACCCCTCTAATAGGGTAAATCCGATCCAACTAGTCTCACAACCCCCTCGTTTTTCTTTTTTTATAAGCCAAAAGCTTTTAAGCTAACGGGGTCAGGTGAAACTGACCTCCATGCTGAAATTGTACTCCTCTATTACGATTCAAATTAATCATCTCAAACAATCAGTGTTGATTTACACACACACATAGAAGCATGTAGGAAAGTAATCTGAGGATATATACAACATGCTGATAGAGAGAGAGAGAGAGAGAGAGAGAGAGAGAGAGAGAGAGAGAGAGAGAGAGAGAGAGAGAGAGAAAGGCATATGTAGCAGAGCAGAAGAATTCAATGAGGCTGATTGATGAAAATACTCATTATTACATACAGTGTTTATTAATCTTAGTCATGTGTCTGCTGCCTTTTCTTTTTTTTTTACTTTTACATTTTTCATGGGTCTTTCAAGAGGGCAACAGAAAGTCTTAAACAACACTACCGAGCAAATAATAACACTGCATATGGCTATGCATGTGACAAATTTGATTACAAGAACTGTTTAGCATTTAATCTCTAAAATCTATCCTCTACATCTCTTTACTCTAGTGTATGTGTGAATTCCATAAACACGTATTCTCACATACACTATCTAGACAAAAGAACTGGGATACCTGACTTTTCCAGTCATGTATATGGTTCTTCCCAAACCATATTGGAACTATGGTTTGTTGCAGTTGAATGCAGTAGTTTTATATTTTCCATTCACTAGAACTAGGAGACGCAAACCTGTTCCAGTATGACAATGCGACTGTGCACAAAGCCAGCTCCATTAAGATGTGCTTTACATGATTAAAACAAGTGGGGGATCTTGAGTGGCCTCCTATAGAGCTCTGAACTCAACACACTATTGGGATGAATTGAAATTTTTTTAATATTATTATTATTATTATTATTATTATTATTATTATTATTATAAAAATAGTGCAACTAATTGCTTTTGTTACTGTTTTGCTGAAGTTTCTGTGAATGTCGCATGTTTCCTTTTAACACTTTTTCTGTGTTCACATTTAAATTGAACTTTTATGGGTGCAACAATTATAAATCAACATCTGCCCTTAGACTTATATATATATATATATATATATTTGTGTGTGTGTGTGTGTGTGTGTGTGTGTGTGTGTGTGTGTGTGTGTGTGTGTGTGTGAGTTTAAAGCAAATTGGAAAAATTGTCTGTGGAAATCCCATATGCACTACAGATGTTTGTGATTAAACTAACTAAAAAAAAAACACCAATGTTAGAATATTGCTTGAAACGAGTCCCCTAATTAGCATCTTCGTTTACTGAAAATGTAATGGTCCAGAATTACGTTGTGTCATTTAACAGCTTTGTGAATCATAAAGAAGGTCTGAGAAAGCCAGCAAAGCTTCCAGGAAATGCCACAGATCTGTCTGTGAGCAATGGATATGTGGCACTCAGAAAAAAAAGAAAAAAAAAAACAGGCCAAACATTGTATCCTGAATACTCAATGAAAAAAGCAGACTAGACAGACACTACATTAGTGTGTGAGAAAATCCTTTTAGGATATTTAGAGGAGAAAACAAAGAAACGAAGATGCTGTCTGCTTCATATCTGGTATCCCAGACTGCTGCTTTCGACAGATTTCACATCAGCCAGTAGTCCTTTACAGTGGAACTGAACATTACAGAATTGCAAATGTGTTGGATCATGTGATTTCTGCCACCTGATCACATTTAGGTTCAGCTAAAGAGCTAACAGTGACCTCTACTGGTACAAATATGGTACAGCACAGACAAATGAACCTAAAATAATGTGAATGTTGGACTTGGTTCACAATATGAATCTAACAACAAAAGCAAATGAGATAAATGTTTAAACTGTTAAATAATCTTCTGGCTGAAGCGATATCCGCACTTGCTATTGAAATAAACCATAAAGGTTTATCTTCTTCTTCTGCTTCTTTCGGCTTCTCCCATTAGGGGTTGCCACAGCGGATCATCCGTCTCCACAACCCACTGTCCTCTACATCTGCTTCTGTCACACCAACTACCTGCATGTCTTCCTTCACCACATCCATGAAACTCCTCCTTGGTCTTCCTCTTTTCCTCCTTCCTGGTGGCTCCATCCTCAGCATTCTCCTACCAATTTAACTCATGTCGCTCCTCTGCACATGTCCAAACCATCTTAATCTCGCCTCCCTCACCTTGTCTCCAAAACAACCTACATGCACTGTCCATCTAATAATCTCATTTCTAATCCTGTCCATCCTCGTCACTCCCAACGAAAACCTCAACATCTTCAACTCTGCTACCTTCAGCTCCATCTCCTGTCTTTTAATCAATGACACTGTCTCTAAACCAAAACCATAGAGGTTTATGAAACAGGTAAATCTGTAAAGAGAGTTTTCTGGTTCCTCACCTATTCACCAAACATTCACATGTACAGTTTGTATTTATATAGTCACATAAAGTGTATTTATGGTTTTTATGTAGCACCTTGGTACTGAAAAAACATATGCACTGTACTGCACATGACTGAAATGACAATAAAAGCCATTTGACTTGACTTATTTATTAGCCTTTGATTATCAACGGTTTTATCCATTTTTAATGTTCTCCTATGTCTGTTTTCTTTTGTGTTGTTTGACTCGATTTTATTTCACTATACTTTTTTGCTATTCAAGTTTGTACACTTTAAGTCAATGTAAAAGAATGCGGATGATACTGTAAATTACTTTTTTTTTAGCAAAACACATTTATATTAAAATCTATGTATTTCAGTGCAAGACTATATAAAAACAGCTTATAACACAAATGTTGACATAAATAATGACCTCAAGATCCGCTCATGCACATCATTCTGTTCAGTGCTGTTTATCTAGCTGGAGATTCTCTACTGGCACACAAACATCTGACAAACAGACATTTGAGCATGGCGGAAGATAAGTTCATTGTTTAAAGTTAGAGTGCAGTTCATGCTTCAGCCAGCAGATGGCATTTCATACACAAAAACCTCAATGCCTCAGTCCATTGCAAATTTCCATGCACTCACGGCGATCCCGTTGTTGTTGTTTTCTGTTTAATGTTGGTGATTTTAAAGTCAAAGTTCTGCAGGCTTCTGATCTTGTGACTAACACACTTTTAACAAGGAAGGACACAATTTCATTGTGTGTGTGTGTGTGTGTGTGTGTGTGTGTGTGTGTGTGTGTGTGTGTGTGTGTGCTCAGTGAAGTACAAAACTGAGAACAAGTCTTGGGTTATTCCCAGCATTCAAAGGCAATCTTTGTGTAAAATCTGTTTTTGCTTTCCAAACACCATGTCTAATTTCTCTCTGTTCTCTTTCACGTGGACAAACCGCAGATTGTCCTTTCAACACAATACTCAGGAAAAAAAAACACAAATTGTGCTTTAAAGAATATTTTTTGTGACTTTACTGAGAAAAAAAAGAAACTTCATCCTTTTTAGTTGTATCTTGTGTACCCAATAATTGCAAAATTCTGTTCTACATAAGAGACGCTCTCTCGCTATATTTACATTTATATTTTTATAGATATAATGTCATTATTATTTATATCTATTACTAAAATATTTCAAGCTTGCTTATATCTCTAAAATAAAAAGTAAAAAAAATTATTATAGGGGGAAAACATTTTTATTAAATTAAATTTAAATTTAAATAAACCTATTTTAATCTATGCAAAACATGTTTGTGATGTTCCACTGGACAGTTTCTACTACACCCTTAATATATGAAGCACTAGTTAGCTTGCACAGTAAGAGTCCTATGCTTAATGTTTACAACATACCACATTTAATAAAAAACACTACTGAGATTAATACCTTTATATTAAAATGTATAAATATATCCCACACCATTTCAAGTAGTCACTTCACTCAATCCAGTAATGACACTCTACCACTCTATACAAGGGCAAGAACAGCTTCCTGGACATGCCCTCAGAATCTATAAACTTTGAAACTTGCAGAGATTTTATTCAAGAGGGTATAAAAATAATATATGTATCTATATCGGGTTGCATACCTGATAAGTAGAAATAGTCGCACTGTCAGCATGGTGTGTAAATTTACAAACAGATGCCTTTTCAAACACAAACTTCTTTCTCCTTTTCCTATCAGTATTTGTATTTGTTTAAAACGCATTATCTGTTCGATCCAAATTGCATCTTCATTTTCTGTTCCCTCTCTATAAAGCATCCGTATAAAATAACACTACAAAAAGAAAAGAAAAAAGAGCCATGTAGAATACTTCGTAGAAATGCACTACGTCTTGAAAAGAAATGAATTAAGAACACACACACACACACACTCATTCGTTCATATACACATAAGCAGCACACACTTCAGTGATTCCAATTACATGGACACTTACACAAGACTAGAGGTCAGTAAAGTACCTGTTCTGGCTCTGGTGTTTAATCACTGAGCTGTCATTGCTCGTAGATTTTCTAAATGCTGTGGTGCTGTAAAACAGAAGATGGAAAGTTGTGTATTTATGTGTCTCGGACAGTCACACACTTTGTCTCATAATGGCTGACTTACAGATTTGGTGGAGAGCTGATCAAGGTTAAAAAAACATCTGGAGTATTGTGGGTTTACTGAGATTTTAAAAGGCTCTAAATGTACACACACACACACACACACACACACACACACACACACACACACACACACACACAATTTCTGATTGGACACACGCCCCCAGTAAGCCAGTGTCCCTAGTTTGTGTTGATTTAGTAGCAGCAGGAAGCATTACAACCCAACCATATATCTCTCCTTCCACCACACACCTACTGGCCTTGACTCCTCCCAGAATCAATCCATCATCAGCCTTCCACCTAATAAATCTCGCCATAACAACTCATCTCAGGAGGAAACTATTCCATACTCACCACACACACACACACACACACACACATATACCTGAGGTAGGATATTTTTATAACACCAGTTCCAAAAATCAATAAATTCTCCATTAATGCTGAACGGTATTTACAGGTTCTAAAGCAAGAAATGCTTCCATCCAGAAAATTTCTTTAATCAGGGAAGGGCTTGCATATTTGAGCAAAACTAACTGCATACTGCATCTATTACAATAGCACGACTTTGTTATAGAAGAGTCTGGGTGCTGAACTGGCCTGCCTGCAGTTTAGACCTTTCACCATTTGAAATTTTTACCGCATCATGAAATGAAAAACACAACAAAGGACACCCAGAACTGTTAGGCAGCTAGAATCCTGTATCAGACACATATGGAAGAATTGGTTGAATAGAAAAATAAAAAATACAGAAATTAATTTAGTCTTTCTGCAACACTATAGATAAGACATAAAATTTAAACAAAGTACTGCATATGTAATGATTTTGAATGTTGTGTGACGTGCGGGAAAGAATTATACACACAGAGAGTAGGACAGAAAGATAAACGAGAGAATAGAAACTTCCTACTTGTGAAAGTGTGAGAATCAAATTTCAATGATGCAAAATATAGGAAAGTAAAGCAGAAGATAGTGAGAACATGGAGAGAGAGAGAGAGAGAGAGAGAGAGAGAGAGAGAGAGAGAGAGTTGTCAAGACAGAGAAAATTGGAGGAGAGATACGGGAATGATTGCAGGAGAAAAATCAAAGAGAAGAATCATCATGTTCATCTATATAGGAGTCTAATATTTCCATTTCTACAGAGAATCAATGTTTCTTTTTTCTGCCATGGTTCTCAAAGTGGGATTTACAAACACACAACTATAAGCAATTCTGTTCAGTAATTGTGAAAAAAAAAAAACCAAATAAATTAATAATCACTTTAATTACTTACTTAATAAAATGACAGTAAATATTAATATCAACTACTATTAACATAAGGGATTCTTGGATCTAAGGTGATTCCAGCTTTTTTTTTTTTGTAGTAACCTTTTTAAAACCACAGTCATAGTGCGCTACACAGACATACAAATGTAGTTTAATGTAGTGTAGCTGAAATCTGAGTGGTCAGAGGGTGTGTGTGCATGTGTGTGCATGTGTGTGCGTGTGTGTGTTTGTGTTTTATTTATTAATTTTTTTGTATAACAGTACCAGTAGTAACATGAACTATATAAATACTTGTGTGCTCGTCCTAATACGTTTCTATACTAACAGCTCATACACAATGATCTGTACAGTTAAAACTATATAAGACTAATAAAATAAAAAATAAATAAAAAATAAATCCTGTTTTTTTAGCAAAGTAAACTATGTATATTACTATGGCAGTGTTTCTCATTAGTAGGTATGTGTTTAATATTTAATATGTATAGAAGGAGTCGAGGTTGTAAGTAACAGTCAGGGTTCTTTGGAAAGTTTATCGTCACTGGAAAGTCCTCAGCGCAGAGGAGTTAGAGGTTTCTGGCTTCTTGATAAAATGACACATTGTGGTTTGTTTGTTGATTTTGAAAAGTGAGAAAGAGGGATGACTGTTTATCGCAGTTTTAGCATAAGTGAAAACAGGAACTAGCTTGTTTCCATGATGTTCCACATGAACACTTACTATAAACTTTTCAAACACATGCTGTGTCGTATATACATTAACAAATTGAACATCCTAATGCTATGTTACAAAGCATTCCTTAGCAGTTCTGACACCTTGATGTTTTCTTTCTAATACGTTATGATTGCTATAGTAGTACGTAAATATAGTAACGCGGTAATGTGGGGCTCAAAATAATGCAACAGAGGAAAAGCTCTTCTCTTTAAAGGATTTCAATGAAACACTCTTCAAAAGCTTTGCAGCATCTTGGCAGCGTGACAAGCACCATCTCATTAGCCCCAGGAGAATGTGAGGGAATTAATGTTTACAGCTGTTATAACATAAGTGAGAACATGTACTAAATTCAAGGACATTCAATAACATGTAACAATAAATAAATAAATAAATAAAATAAAATTATATATATATATATATATATATATATATATGATTTGTATGTGCTTTTGATAATCCTATTGCATATTTAACACAATTATATTAACCTCCAGGTTATATGTTATATTAACATCTAGGAAGATGCCCTATTGGATTTTGGAGTTTGGCTGATTTGTGTTCATTCAGCCACAAGGGCATTGGTAAAGTCAGGTACTAATGTAGGGTGAGAAGGCCTGGGTTGTAGTCAGCATTCCAGTTCACCCCCAAAGCAGATTCCAGATCTTCCACTTCATGTAAACCGTATCTTAATTTAGCTTACTTTGTACACAGAAGCATTGTCATGCTGGAACAGATTTGGGTCTTCTAGTTCAAGTGAAGCGAAAGAAATGCTAAACATTTTTTTATGCCTCTAATTTTGGGGTAAAAATTTCGGGGCACATATGTCTAGAAAGGTGCAGCAATCAGTTTGAACAATTTAAACCAATACATATTTAAATTGGTTTAAATTGTTGTAATATGAGAAGAATACAATAGTAAGTTTCTTTCGGCTTCTCCCGTTAGGCGTCGCCACAGCGGATCCTCCGCACGTTTGATTTGGCACATGTTTTACGCTGGATGCCCTTCCTAACGCAACCCTCCCCAATTTATCCGGGCTTGGGACCGGCACTGAGAGTGGCTGGGGATGGTCCCCTGACCCGGAAATCGAACCCGGGTCGCAGCGGTGGGAGCGCTGCGTCTTAACCACTAGACCACCAGGGGACTATGAGAAGAATACAATACCACATGATAATAGGGAACAGAATCACATAAACTCGTTAATTCGTTCAACATTGCGGTATTGATTCATTTCTTATAAAAACATACCTTTTACATAATAATTACACTCACATTACATAATAGTTAGAGGCCTAGCTGAATAGTCACAATGTGTTCCACATAAGATGCTGTTCATTCTCTAATCATGTCATCTAACTGCATATAAAAGCACACATTTTCCCTTTTGCCTTTTGACCTGGATTATATTCAGAAAATACATATGTAATGTGATCATAAAAGTGTAATGTGATCATTTTTTATTTTTTATTTTATTTTTATTTTTTTTTACAAAATTCTGAGAACACTTCTTATAGCAAACAATTAAATGCAAAGCCCACTTGCAGAATCTAAGGTAGAAAAAAACGTATAGGACATTATGATACAGGGAAACTCAGTGGGGAAGAAAATCACATTAAGTGGAAGTGGATCCCTTTCCATTCCCTGTAACATGCAAAACTGAATTCTGTCTCCATGTGGTACAATATGTTAAGTGAAAGTTGAACTTCTGCTGCTAATTACAGAACAGCCTGAGGTAATACAGTGTCTTCTCTCTTTCTCTCTCTTACTCTCTCACACACACACACACACACACACACACACACACACACACACACACACACACACATTAGTAATTAGTGTTATATTTATAGTTATAGTTTAATTGTATATGACCAGGCAATGTTGTTCAGTATGACTAGAAGCAAAAAATAATTTCTAAAGGACTCAGCAGTAAGATTTAGTGAGTTTAGTGTTTGTGTGTGCATACGACACTCACTCTACCGGAGGGTTCATGTCATCTGGTTTAGTCTCGAAGAAACGCAGCACCTCCTCACTCTGGGAGATCTGGGGAGGAAGTCGCACCAGCGCCTGATACACCAAGAGGAAATGACAAGGGACAATCAGCAGAGAGACACATGACTTCCAGACAGCATCATCACCAAGTTCTACTGTCAAGTCTTCCGTACAGAACACAGAGGATGACTAAGTGCTGGACGTGTCACTCTGACAATATATTAAAGTTTTACCAATCCTACTGGCTTACAGTCTCTTTCTTTCTTATTTGTCTCACCATAGAAATTTTAATTGCTATTCCAGTGAAAAGTGATAGGTGGTGCTACACTGACACCATATTTTTGAGCACATTTGTGAAGTTGAAAAAGACAAATGAATAGATCTGTGAACATAAAGTAAGGAATCATGTTAGTGCTTGCCACAAGACCCAAAAAAAGACATCAGCTGGGATTCGCTTTGAAAACCCTGGGCCTCTGAGGTCAACACATTTGCGTGGGAAAGCTGGTTGTTTGAGAATTTGGCTTTGACCTGCCAAATGACATCAGTTCTACAGAAAGTAGTCCTCAAAACAGTTTGTTGATTGCAAACGATTAGCAAGATATCTAAATAATAATGCCTAACCAGAAAACAGGCTGGTTTAATTATGATCTAATTCATTTGTCCGCCTACAACCCTGTTACTCAAATCTGGGAAATCTAAATTGTTTATTATTAAAGGGAATCTCCACCCTGAGAGGCATTAAATATGTTTATGTCATAGTCTGTGTTGATGTCACAATGGATCATTATTGCTAGCACATTTACAATAATGGGTCAAAGGAACATGAACATGTCCAGCCCTTTCAAACATAAGTGATAATACTTGCTGCTATTTGAACAAAAATCAAAAAAAGATATTTTGTATTAGAAGTCGTTTTCCAGTTATGTTCAAAATCAATTTATTGTTATGCTTGTATGCAAATGTTTGGGCAATCCTGACCAAATTACATTTCAAATTAAAACAAAAAGTATTTTGCTACACTTTGCTACACATCCTTTTAAAGATATTGTAGCCTGCAAACCGTTTTCATATCAAGCTAGGTTTCTTTCTATGTTATTTTCACCAAACATTCGTTGTAGAATGTTTTGAGTTATACGAAATCCTTGTCCTATTTGCCGCACAGCATGTTTAAGATCAAGTCACAGATTTTCAATAAGTTTAGCTTTTGTATTATTTGAAGTAGCTCACAGTGGATTTTGAAGTATGTTATGGATCATTGTGCTATATGAGAAGCCAATGATTCAGTATCTTCAACTCTTCCACATTTATATTTATCAATACATACATTAATATTGATAATCATGGAATTCATTAATTTATCTATCAGGTCCATCTATTATTTCATGTGCCACTGACTGTCACGCACCCCTAACATGCGTAGATGGGTTTTGCATACAGTACATCAGACAACCACAGTGTAATAAGGTATCAAGTAGGGTTTCTGTCTGAGGAATCCATACAGATCATGTTTGTGAAAGCTTCGCGGTACAGAAGAACAGTGCACCACCACTCTTCTCTCAGCAAATCCTGCTTCCAAGTCCTTCGTCTCATATAGGTGTTTTGTTTTGCCTTTCTGACCAGCAGTTCTAACTAAATTCACACATCCCTGTAACCTTCTAAAGTCATTTCAGACATTGAGAATTGTAAGTTGAAAGCACTTTAAAATCTTTTTATAGACTTTATAGCCTGCTTTGACGGCTTCAATTAGCATAATTCTTAGATCATCAGTCAGCAGCTAAGAGGAGCCCATGGTTGCTGAGTATAAACACAAGGTTTAAACATTCATAGAATTTAGTGCACTCAAGAATTGTTATTTATAATGATAATTCTTCACCTTCCTAATAGGTCTTAATAAGCCCATTAAAGACTTATAACTGCAAAAGTTTTGAGACCTTACAATTGGAAGAGTGTCCAAAAGTCTCAATATGACAATTATTATTATTATAGCAACATCTTACTCTGAAGAGCTTTAAACTAAATGAAATGTTTTTGAGACTGTGTGCCATGATGGATCTGGGTTTATCAGTATGCACAAGCACATAGCTGGTACGTGTGATTGATGGCAGGCATTTAGTTTCTACATTTAACACAAAAAGACGGTAGATGTGATATAAGAACAAAACATCACTGGAATATATAAATAAACTTTCAAACTTGGCCTGAATATTTTTGAGTCAACATAATTTCCAGATTATAGAAGTGAGGAATTGATTCATAGTTTGTTTTCACACTGACAAATTTTTTTCTGAACCATGGACTGAACACTTTTGCTGTGTGTAAAATAGAGGTCAATAAATACACCCTGCTTAACGCTAAGCAATATGGCTTGAAAACAGAATGTATCACAATATAAAATATTTGTCAAAGCACAAACAAGAGAAAATTAAAAGTCACATATTGGTTCCAATTTTATTTTATAAAAGATGAGAAACAAACTGGAGCAATTGGTACAATGATAATTTTAACATCCTGTCTGTTGGTATGCAATTATTTTCTATAACACATTACTATGATGCACATTAACAACTGAGATAACATAATTATCTTCACAATAAAATGGGGGAAACAAATGATATAAAATCCGTAACGGCATTAACATCTATAATTTATAATATCCAATAATATGATAGCCACAATATCTCAGTATATTGTGACATAATCTATCATGATATGGATATAATATCTTATTTCCAATCTATTGTTCAGCCTGTTTCATCTTACAGTAAAAAAAAAAAGATACTGTAATGTTATTGTATCACAATATTGATCGCATCATATTACCTGCCTATTTATTCTCTGATATTTCTACTGTTTGTTGCAAAGTCTTGCCAACTCTGTCAGCCCTAATCCCTAATTTATATTTGACTTATTATTGAATTTATTATTTGTTTACTTTCAGTTGACATGATATATGATATCATGACAGATAATAATGACAACATCATATAATTTCTGTCTTATCCATCTGTATGAAAATTGATTTAGTGTGTGTCCCCCTCTGACAATGTCCCCCTCAGATAATGTAAAAAAGTATAAATGGCACAACAGTTTTTAGTTAGACCACCAAACATGGATGCCAAAAGCAGTGGTCATGGCTAAACAAAATGTCTGGAAATAAATAGTCCGGAAATAAACTGAGGGTGTGAAACAATCCTGATATGAACGTATAAGGAAGGGTTTTATCACTAAATTCTTTAAGAACTAGAAATCTAATAACATAGGTACAGTTTTATTTGATAAAGCAGCAAAACGAATACAATGAAACTTTGATTAAAGTTAATAGGCAGTGAACTGCTTTGTTTCTTGTGGAAACTCATTAGCACAGACCATCAAAAGAGGGAGGAAAAGAAGGAAGGGTTTGGGAAAGAGTATATGAGAGACACATGTACTTGTGAGGAGAATCCCCAGAGTACGCATTCTTTGAGAACATCAGGCAATTACATGGAGGACGTTTCTCTAATTAAAGTGCACAGGAAATGGGTGGTGAACATCTCCCTCTTAACAACTTCAAAGCAAACTGCTTGCGTGCATCGTTCACTAGCGTGCTGCTTTCTTAAATAATCAAGGATGAATTTTAGGATAACATCATTAATGAAGTTTCACTGCAGGAAGATATGTCTTTCTACAAATCCAAGGTGTTTCTTAACTAACAGAACATGCAGTCCTGTTCCTGTCTTATCAGCGTTATTGTAACAGTAACAGCATGTGATCTGATTCCCACAGCTTTACTCAATACTCACTGGGTCGAAGTGAATACTGGCAAGATGCATTTATGGCAAATATTCTGAATAGTATATACAGGGTTCAAAAAATTATATGGTAAAACAGTGTTGTTAAATTCCCAATTCTGACTGGTCAGATAGTTGATAAATTTGAAGGCATTTGTTCTATTACTTTATTATTTCTAAAGTTGTTACAAATTGACATGTTACAAATTGTCAGACGCTGCACAAATGCGTTACAAATTTTAAAAAAGTGATAATGTTGACATAAGATAAATAAAGGTACAATGCTGCTTTAAGTTTTCTGACACTACAAACATTTATACAGTATATTCAAAATGTTCAGGACTGGATAGTTATAGCTACTTCAGTGTAAGATAGGAACTAACTTGTTTTATGGACACAACCATAAACGCAAGTATAAGTATAAGTATAAAAAAACCTAAAGGTGATGATCTACAATTATTTTGCTAATACCAACATACCATGTCGTATTTTATTCTGTACTTATTATAGGTTTTTCCCCATTGTCGTTATATGTAAAGCAGTAGGGTCTGTCTAGAAACCATACAATTAATAAATACACAGAATAAATAATAAATACGCACAAACTGTTATTATAAACTTTCAATTCAAATTCATGAGATAACTATGTAATGAAGGAGTTATTTAGCATTTAGATTTAAATAATTATTATGATATTAAAAAATGTCATATTTTTTTATTTAAAAAAAGAAAATTTCAAGAGTATCTGACTACAGAATGCTTGCTATAAACTGTAACACAGTGCAAATAAAATGCACTGAGAATGTCATGGACTCTTGTTGCCATAAGGTCAAGCTTCCCAAAACATTCCTATTCACTCTTCCGGCTTCCACAAGCAACTGTTCTTTATTAATACATGTTTGTTAACATGGGTGGAAAAAAATGCTGTGTTTATGTGGAAACAAACTGGCTTTATGCCATCAGAAAAGATAAGGAAGTGGGGAAAAGACAAAAAAAAAAAAATGGAGAGTGAGAACATCTCTCTCACACTGGAAAATAAACTTGTGTTTATTTCTATTTTTATATTTATAATTTCTAAATCCTATGTCAAAAAATTAACAACAATAATACATTTTATTGTACTTTTGTTAGCACAATACAATATCCAGCATATATACAATTACAGACAAATCAATTTTAATGCTGTTTTATATTTATATACTTCTATTTCCCATTTTGTGGAAAAGGCATTATTTTTCTCTCCTTTTTTTTTTTTTAGTAAACATAAAAATGAACCTATTATTTAACCTTGGGGAATCTCAAGATATGAAAAGACTCCTAGAAACACAATGTGAATTTGAAATAATTAAAACATTAAAAGTGTTTAACTTGAAAACGTTTGAAGGAAGTGGGAAACTCACCCTGCAATAGTCATCTATAAAGCGCAGTCTTTTCATTGCCACGTCTCGTACATGACTTCGCCGGAACAGGATTTTACCTTAATGAAGAAAAACAACATGGAGAGAGTAAAAAACCAGCACAAAACACCTACTTAAATAGAAAACACTGTGTTTTTCACAGTAATTAACATCTGTTAGTGCAATTGGCCAAAAACTACTCATCTTTAATACCCAATTAACATTTTCTTCAACGCATTGGTCAAATTTGAAGATTTTACTACAGATAAAACTTTAATAATCCTTTATTTTTCCTATTTGTGGCTTTCTCCACTTGAGTGCCCATAACACAACTGCAATACAATACAAAACAAAGTGCAGCTTCTTCTATTATCTCGCTCCATTTGCATATATGAGATACAACAAAATGGTTCTCTAATCAGATTAAACAGGTAATCCAAGAAGTATGGATGCAGTTTTTAGAGGTCTACAAGGAAATAAAAGTGAAAAGATTTTCTTTTTTTAATGAATAACAATGAATTTTGAGCTTTCAGTCATTTCAATCTCACCATATTGTGTTGTGCTGGGTGACATGGCTTCCTGTGCCCACGAGTCACTGACTTTAATGCCACAGAACAGCACAGGGTATTTTATGATATTGTTTATCAATGTGGGTGTCAAACCTTATTAAATTGGGTATGCAGCTGGGGAAAGGAAGAAAGATATAGTATTTTCATGTGTGCAATACATAAACTTTTAAGGTTGTATATGAGTTTGAACAGAGACAGATAAGCCATCCATACATCAACGAGAAAGAGAGAGAGAGAAAGAGAGAGAGAGAGAGAGAGAGAGAGAGAGAGAGAGAGAGAAAGAGAGAGAGAGAGAAGGAGCAACATAAACAGAAACGGGGACAGAGGCAGAGTGGTCCTAGCACCTTACTGCACTGATTCAATTCAAGCACTAAGCAGGCGAGTAAACACAGCCAACGCTAACATGCTGATTGTTCCCAATTTTCTGTTCGTTTTTATCCTATTACCCTGTTGTGTTCACCTGTTCTGTTCTGTTTAGCCCAGAATTTATGTGCTTATTTATTCTCCGATATTTCTGATTCTTTTTGTGAAGTCTTGCCAACTGTGTTTTTAGTTCTATTGTTGTTCCGAAAAATTACTAAACATGTATTGACAGCCAGCTATGGACTATGACTGTGGCAACTATGCACTAAAGTCCTGCCTCTGACACTTACTACTTATACACTTTTAGTTTAAACATCTTTTAAAGGAATCCTAAAACATATGTTTCTATTGAAATACAGTGCATCCGAAAAGTATTCAAGTGCGTCGCTTTTTCCACATTTAGTTATGATACAGCCTTAATCCAAAATGGATTCATTATTTTCCAGAAAAACTCTACAAACAATACCCCATAATGACAGTGTGAAAGAAGTTTGTTTGAAATCTTTGCAAATGTATCAAAACTAAAAAACGAAAATAACAAAAAACAATACAAAAGTGTCAGAGCACAGGTCAGAGTGGTCAGAGCACAAACTGATCCATGAAGTCCGAGGAACTGTCTGTAGACCCCCAAGACAGGATTTTATTGAGGCACAGATCTGGGAAAGGGTACAGGAAAATGTCTGCAGATCCAAATGAGCCCAGTGGCCTCCATCATCTATAAATGAAAGAAGTTTGGAACCACCAGGTCTCTTCCTAAAGTGTGCCACCCAGCCATACTAATGGATTGGGGAAGAAAGCCTTAGTCAGTGAAGTTACCAAGAACCTGATGGTCACTCTGAAAGAGCTCCAAGAGTTTCTCTGTTGAGAGAGAGAAACCTTAACCTCTGGGTTGGGAAACTGCGAGACCAGTCAGTTTTGAGGGAAAGATGAATGCAGCAATGTCCAGACAAATCCTTGAAAAAAACCTGCTCCAGAGCTGTTTGGACCTCAGATTGGGCCAACAGTTCATCTTCCTGTCATCAGGACAACGACCTTAAGCATAGATAACCAAGCCAATATAAAAAAAGGAGTGGCTAGGGGACTACTCTGTGAATGTCCTTGAGTGGACCAGCCAGAGGCCACACTTAAATCCGATTAAACATCTCTGGAGAGATCTGAGAATGGCTGTGCATCGACGCTCCCCATTCAACCTGATAAGGCTTGAGAGGTTCTGCAAAGAAGAGTGGGAGAAACTGCCCAAAAATAGGTGTTTCAAGCATGTATAGTTATACTTAAAAAGACTTGAGGCAGTAATTGGTGCCAAAGGTGCTTCAACACAGTATTGAGCAAAGTCTGTGAATACTTATGTACATGTGATATTATTAATTTTATTTTATTTTATTTATTTATTTTTATAAATTTTAGAATTTTAAGAAAAATATACAGTACAGACCAAAAGTTTGGACACACCTTCTCATTCAAAGAGTTTTCTTTATTTTCATGACTATGAAAATTGTAGAGTCACAATGAAGGCATCAAGGGCTATTTGACCAAGAAGGAGAGTGATGGGGTGCTGCACCAGATGACCTGGCCTCCACAGCTTCCTGTACCACTGCTTGAAGAAGGTGTCTTCCAGAAACTGGCAGTAGGACTGGGAGTTCAGCTTGACTCCATCCTCAACCCGAAAAGGCCCCACAAGCTCATCTTTGATGATACCAGCCCAAACCAGTACTCCACCTCCACCTTGCTGGTGTCTGAGTCGGACTGGAGCTCTCTGCCCTTTACCAATCCAGCCATGGGCCCATCCATCTGGCCCATCAAGACTCACTCTCATTTCATCAGTCCATAAAACCTTAGAAAAATCAGTCTTGAGATATTTCTTGGCCCAGTCTTGACGTTTCAGCTTGTGTGTCTTGTTCAGTGGTGGTCGACTTTCTGCCTTTCTTACCTTGGCCATGTCTCTGAGTATTGCACACCTTGTGCTTTTGGGCACTCCAGTGATGTTGCAGCTCTGAAATATGGCCAAACTGGTGGCAAGTGGCATCTTGGCAGCTGCAGGCTTGACTTTTCTCAGTTCACGGGCAGTTATTTTGCGCCTTGGTTTTTCCACACGCTTCTTGCGACCCTGTTGACTATTTTGAATGAAACGCTTGATTGTTCGATGATCACGCTTCAGAAGCTTGGCTATTTTAAGACTGCTGCATCCCTCTGCAATATATCTCACTATTTTTGACTTTTCTGAGCCTGTCAAGTCCTTCTTTTGACCCATTTTGCCAAAGGAAAGGAAGTTGCCTAATAATTATGCACACCTGATATAGGGTGTTGATGTCATTAGACCACACCCCTTCTCATTACAGAGATGCACATCACCTAATATGCTTAATTGGTAGTAGGCTTTCCAGCCTATACAGCTTGGAGTAAGACAACATGCATAACGAGGATGATGTGGTCAAAATACTCATTTGCCTAATAATTCTGCACTCCCTGTATATATATATATACTGTATATATACTTTTTGTTGGCTGGTGATGAATTTTTCATTCCTGTAAAAAGTATTAGTTGTGAGACCTGCTGAGGTCACAAAAGGACAAACATTATCTCAAACATAAGGGATAAAAATCAGGACAAAATTTCAGAATGTAATAAACCAATATGGTGCAGTTGCTCTGAGTTATGATAGGCTCCACCAGTCAGAGATCTTTAAGATGATAAGTGCAATGGTACTGACAACATTATCATAGAGATGAAGCTTTGGAACCTTTGAAATGGGAAGAGAGGGCTGGGAAAAAATGGCTGCGTAACTCTATTTAGGTGGAGATGAGGTAAGGGGTCAGCAATTGGTCCTGGTAGGTTCAAGTTTAAAATGGGGTCAAATGTTTTCATAGGGCTGAATGCTGAGACTACAAACTCCCAACCACAGGGACAATATTAAACATGGACAAAAGAATGCAGAGTCAATAAATGACCATATACACAGAAACATAATGATTCCCAAAAGCATGTAATTACATATGGGCAAGTCAATAAGATATTCTGAACTTGACAGAAAAAGCTAACTCCTTCACTGACTGACAGACACAGAGACTCCACCTCTTTCACTGACTACAAGACAGAGGCCCCACCTCCTTCACTGAATAAAAGACAAAGGCTCCACCTCCTTCGCTGACTGACAGACAGAGGCTCCACCTCCTTCAATGTCTGACAGGCAGAGGCTCCACCTGCTTTACTGACTGACAGACACAGAGACTCCACCTCCTTCACTGACTACAAGACAGAGGCCCCACCCTCTTCACTGACTAAAAGACACAGATACGCCCCTTCCTTCACTGACTGACAGACACAGATACTCCCCCTCCTTTACTGACAGAATGATAGAGGCTCCATCTCCTTCACTGACTAACAGACAAAGACTGGACCTCCTTCACTGAATGAAAGACACAGAGCCGCAAAACTGGCAGGCACCTAGAGCAGTTTTTTCGCAGTAGTTCATTGGAATAACAGGCACAAATACCGTGTTCCGTCACTTAAAGAAGCCATGCCTCCGCCTTATATTTGTCTAAAATACACACAGGTCAGACCAATTTTACTGGAACCCGACAAGCACAAAGGCCATGTCTCATTTATGGAAACTGACTGGTATAGGGCTTACTCCTCTAGAATTAAGAAGCGCACAGGCCACGCCTCCTCCATTCAGATTCCTAGACACAAAGACCACACATTTATTACTGGAACTCATGAGCACACAGACCATGCCTCATTCACTGGGACTGACAGAATGAAAATCCATAGTGTGGATAATGTACTGGTGCATTTTTCCCTACATGTAAATGAAACACTACAACTCTAATATATAGAGATTGTATTTTGAGCATAAATGTCCTGACTTTAGGTTGGCATACGGTACAAAAGCAGACCAAAATTTGCACTTGTGCAAGACAGATTAATGTACAGGAATTAAAAAAGAGATTCAAACAGCTGTCCTGGGAGTGATCTCTATGTAAAATCAATGTGTTTAGATAAAGTGTGAAGGCTTTTTAGATACTGTGTGACTGCAGGCAGACAGAAGAAAAGAAAGGAGGCTAGAAGATGAGAGAGGTGCCGAGTCAGCAAGTATTTGAAAAAGCACATCATTCTCTCTCTCTTTCACTCTCTGAATTATTCATTGCTCTGATATGCTTCTCTTAACCATTCTTTGACATACTGACAGCATGCGTGTAAGCGTGAGTGTGTGGGTCTTAGCAGCCTGGGGATTCAAAAAGAGGGGGTCTGAGCCAACCATTCTAATGGTTGCCTGTATTTGTCAACCCATGTGTGAGTGTGGGGGATGGAGTGATCGAATGACAGAAAAAGAGCAAAGGAAGTGCCTGGTCTCACCCGGAAGAAAAGGAATGATGCGCTTTTTGGGGTCCTTCTGCCCTCCCTCGATTGGGAACTTGTCAAGAAGCTGCATCTGGAAAAAAAAAAGACATTTTCAAAACATGCCTTAACACTGCCACCACCTAAAACAATTTCTGATTATTTGATTTCATTTACTCGACAGTTTTTTTTTACGTCACTGCATATTGTGATAATGATAATATACAAGACTATAAATCAACAACCGCGCTAGCTCGACTAATCAAATTTGACGCAATATTGCTCCGTCCTTTTCATCATTTCAGGGATGGCCCACCAGGTCACGGCCTCTCTGCCGCGTCTCCCGCTTAGTTTCTGGACAGGTTCCTCAAAGTGCCCAACCAATTAATCACATCCCTTCTGGCGCACACGCTACCTATTCTCACCACTAATGAGTGTGCGTGTGGGGTATGTGCGTGCATGTGTTTGCCAAGCTTCTGTGTGAAACAATTCATAAAGGCCATTTTATAAAACAATATACCACTGAGCGCAAACTTCTGACACATAAGCTGCTATTTCAGCTGCATTATACTCATCCTCCTGCACGTAATTGCCCATTTCGAGCATTCCAGGGAAGGCGGCTGCCTCGTTTTAGACAGAAAAAGACAAAGGTAGATAAACAAACTAGTAGGTCTAGGAAGAGCACAACCTGCTTTCATGAAGACACTTAAAAGACTTTTCCAGAACTGATATTTCGTTTGAAGGATTGCCAAATACAGGTTTTGTCCTCCAAGGTACAAATCAGTTAAAGACACACTTTAAGGAAAGACTGTGGTCCCTATGGTCCTTAAATATGTGTCCTAAATAACACATATTTAAGGACCATATAATAAAAGTGCAGCACATTCACAATCATGAGTGAAATATAATATATAAGTAATACACAATTAAAAAACGCAGGTGTCCCCTAAAGCTAATAACTCAGTGACGTTCAGTTGCACTTTTTTTTTTTATTTATTTTTTTTACAGTTTCGTGAGTTTTGTAAAATTTCGAAATTTTTACTCATAAAAGATTTTAAAATAGAGTTTGACGGAAACTCTATAAATGTTGACTTTGCACAAAAACAAAACACTAAAAAGATCAATAAATGCATATAGTTTTTAATGATGTTAAACTATGAGGTTAAAAGAGGTTGGGTGTTACAGTAATAGTATCAGGGTTAAAGATGTTTTTTTGGCATGATATTCATTGGATGCCCATTGGAACACTACCAGTGATGAATTTTTACACAATTACAGTTTCTAAATGTAACTGAGGCAAAGCATATAACCAGACAAAAGCAGTTATAAAAAAGTGCCATGATAAATCATTTACAGAAAATACAAAATGGTGGAAGCACTGAATACAAAGCTGTCATACCTCAGCATATAAAATCAAAAGCAAAAAAGAAGGTGGGGCTTTGTGGTGTTGCTTTATACAGCAAATGATGGCATATGATGGTTTATTGGCATGTGACGTCATATCCGATTGCCCCATATCGTGTCTTTAACAAGTACCACTATGAGTTACGAGTTGTTGTTTTATAAGTATTTCTTTTTATATATGGCAATTAAAGCGTTGTGCTTTATGCAAACGAACGTTGCTGTGCAACAGCACATCAAATTAGAATGTGTGATTTATTATTGGCCATTACATACAGCTCTGTGTAAATACACACAAAATAAACACCGTCTTTCTTGTGTACTGGTGGTTCTTACGCACCAACTCGACTGACACGCCCTTCGATAAAATGACACCCAAGCACTCCAAAAAAAAAAGATTAATTCTAAGCTGCTGTTGTCTGAAATGTTGTGCAACATGAACACTTAGTCATATTCCGAGCCTTGTCTGCTTGAGAGATGTTTTATGTTTCGAAAGGCATGTCAAAGTAGGCGTCTGGGTGGAAGCACAATCGCTGATGAAACTGCCTACAAATTCTGAACATAGAAATGACTTTAAACTGCAGGATACAGTCACAAATAACCTTTGGAGGTGTTTCAGGGTGAAATTACGGGAGCTAATGTTCTTTTACGAAGCGTTTAATGGCGCCTCGGGGCAGCGAGGCAGCAATCTGCTCCAGGGGCCAGCAATACTTAAACCTAACCGAAACCACTTGGCGAATGTAGACGCGCCGTTGTAAGCATTATTATGTTCGTGATGAGTTATCATCTTGATCGGAGAATGTGTTTGTGTCTTTTATTGTATATGTTAATCACTAAATAAGTCACAGATGGCAAAATTAAGCACATGTGCTGAGCAAGTGGTTGAGAGCAAGAAAGTGGGAAAGAAGGAGGGATATGAGCCAGAGAGAAATAACAATAAAGCTGAGGCAGGGTTATCGTGAAAGCTATCTCTCTCTCTCTCTCTCTCTCTCTCTCTCTCTCTCTCTCTCTCTCTCTCTCTTTCTCACTCTTTCTTTCTTTTACTCTCAGCTTCTGAGCATGTTTGTTCACCTGGTTCTACCTTGTTCCAGATGTGTTTGGTCTGCTCTCTTATGCTTTTTGTGACATGTACATTCTTTATTTTTTTCTGCTTGCCTTGCTAAACAGTTTCCTCTAGAAAATAAACAGGCCAATTCTGACATTTGGCCTTGGCGCACAGCAAGTGAAGTTTTTGCAATTTGAGTGATTGTGGAACTGGAAACACACGCACCGTCTAACGTACACTATTTACACAAAAGTATTAAGACATCTGACACTTCCATCCATACTACATTCTTTCATAAACTGTTACCACAAATTTGGAGGCAAACAATTGTATAGGATGTCTCTGGATGCGGTAGCATATTTTCCCTTTACTTGAACTAGGAGACTTGAACCTGTTCCAAAACTGTGCACAAAGCCAGCTCCATGAAGATATGGTTTACATTGGTTGGAGTGGAAGATTTTGAGTGGCCTCCTCCAGAACTCTGACCTCAACCCTATTGAAAACCTTCAGATTGACTTGGAATGCTGACTGCGCCACAGGCCTCCTCACACTACATCAGTATTTGACTTTACTAACGCCCCCTGTAGATAAATGAGCACAAATCGCCACAAATACACTCCAAAATCTAGTGAGTAGAGATTATTATAACAGAAAATGGTAACATATGAAACTTATAGTTACATGTCTACAAAATTCTTGTCCATATAATGTATAATGAAAAAAAAGATTTATATATAACTGTTTAGTTATTAGAGTGGCCTTGGAATTTTCTGTTGAAATCTGTTTATGCTCTAGTTGAATACACATGGTAGCAGTATTTCTTAAGTAAAACAAGTCTGTACATGAAAATCAGCACTTCTGGTTCAATGTAACACTTTACGTTCAGACCATAATCATTTAAAGTTTCTGAAATGGATACACAAGTATGGGTTTTGTATGGGTGTATGGGTTTTGCGTCTTCCAAATGCACAGCCTTAAATCAGTCACACATTATCAAATAAAGTGCATGCATACAGTACAACTTTTGTCTACTAACACCACAATGTCGGAATCAGCTCATAATCCACTCATACTTAAAGATGAAATCTTTAGCAAAACTCATACATGTCCACACAATTGTTATACAGTCTTTTTAATAATTACAAAACTGAAATTGACTTTTGTGAAAGAGAGCTCAACTCGAAATATTCCCTCTCCTCTTTCCATTTCCCATATTGAACTGAAGTAAGGCGAATACTGTCAGTAAAACAAGAACGCAAAATAATTCTAGCCTGCATTACATTACACTGCTGTCAGATTCAGAAGCACATGTTTGGTTGTTATTATCTATAGTAAAAGTAAATGTAGCAGCAGTATTATTAAAAAGTAGCAATTTTAGTATACAGTATTACTATATTTCATGTTTAGAAAACATAAGCAATAAAATTTTTCATTTTAAATTCAAATATGTCCTTCCATTCTCTTTCCTGGGAATTCTTAACTCATATATTCACTTTTTTTTCTCTTTGGTCTAATTTTCACTCCCAACCTGTTCTCTATCCCATGACACAGTCTCCTCCTCACCACAGAAATTAAATATATATGTTTAGAGATGAAGGACAGAAGAAAAAAGAGAGTAGGACAATAGGCAATGAGGGAAGAAAGAAAGCAAAGTAGCCAAGAGGAAAAGAAACATGTAGGAGGGAGATAAATGGAAAAAGAGAGAGAGAGAGAGAGAGAGAGAGAGAGAGAGAGAGAGAGAGAGAGAAAGAGAGAGAGGGAAGTCTTCATTTTGCAGCAGTAAGGCACCTGAGAGACTTCTCGAGTCTCCATAGCAACAGTGGGAGGGGAAAGGAAAAGGAAGAGCAGCGGGATTGGATATAAGGAAGTGCGTGGCAAGACTGTGATTGAGAAGGACGTAGAAATCTCCTGATCCTTACATAGCCATACACACACACACACACACACACACACAAACATACACATTTAGTATGCAATTAGCAAGCAATTTCACACTATTCTCCTACTACACACACACACACACACACACACACACACACACACACACACACCCATGAATGTCAATGTGACATCCCAAGTCAAAGTATGGTATATAATACTAACTATCTTATTCCATGTCCCACATTCATATTCACACACACATGCAAGAATTAACGACTATTTCCAATCTCACTCCATAGATGCGATGCTTCATTTATGTATTGTGGATGAGACACAGTGAAGATCAAGAAACTGAATTAAAAGATTTAACTTGCAAAGTTTTTTTTTCCAAATGTAGTTCAAAGATCAAGTCAACAGGTAGGCCATGGCATGGACAAGGACCCAGCAAAAAAATATTATTTGTGTGCATCTAGCCACTGAATTTTCCCTCGTGCTCATGGTTATGTCACGGATAAAGGAAACTGTTATGCCATCTATCCATTTCCAATTTTGGTCTCCTTATCTACCAACCATGAATAGTTTAGGTATCTTCAGTTTTCTCACTCTGAAGTCTGAAATGATAGTCAAGAAAAAAAATATTGCCCTTAAATAACTAGACAAATAGGTCCATGTCATGCAGCTACATTAAGGAACCCTGCATTGAAAACATAAAGGCCAGACCAAGTTCTCACACATTGAGATGCAGCATGAAATACTGACTTTATCTCTGGAGTTCCATTAAACATAAGCCAACAATGAGAATATAATGACACCAATAAACATAACTTAGCTTCCATTTCAGCTCTAAGAGTTAGCAGGAAAAGGCTCTGGCCAGAAAGTAGCAGTTACGAGAGAGAGCTTCTATTTAAATGCTTACAGTATATACTTAATGCTTCCCAGGACCTCATGCTAAATATGAGTCATGTGACACCAGCTAATGCTTACTGGTTCATCTTATATTGCATGACATCATTAGCCACCAATTAGAGCAGCTGGGCTTCAGCCCATAGCTCTCTGCAAGACAATTTAAGATATATCCTAAAAGCTTAATGTATATATTTGGCCATTTGGTATTCCAGTACAAATTTTAAAGGCTCTTGTTGTAAAATAGAATGATTCATAGTATCATAGAGTTTAACAAATCTGAATCCCAACAATGCCACAAATACTTTTTAACTTTACTCTCAGTGTGATGGGATCAGATATATTATTGTCACAGAGACACTGGCCAATCATTGGTGTCTGTGAGCTCATGTATGAGAAAGATCATACATATTGCTTTCCCTTCTAGTGTGGTACACTGATTGTGGATGATGGTGGTTCCTCTAAGTGTGGCAAATTGAAAATGGCAGATTATTAGCAGTCATTACAAATATTACACCGATAATCAAAAGAATCACAAAAATACTCAGTTATCATTAAATCATTAAAAGTAAATGTTTTTACATTGGTAGCATTCTGTGTCAGGAAGCAAGATAACAAGGTTTACAATGATGCAGAATTTAATAGGTAGAAAAAACTGTTTTTAAAAAGTTTGCCTGAAAATGAAAAAAGAGTTGTGCAAATGTAGTTTTTATAACAGTTACTGCAAATGATAGAAGTCAAATCTTTCTGCATTAAATGACTCTGAAACCTCAAATATACATCTACATCTGCATCTGCATTTTAGCAAAACAAAGACTGTGAAAGAGAGCACTTCATCCAGTGACATCATGATTGCTTGTTTCTAAAAAAAATTACAAATAATTCTTCTTCACACATAAATGTCTCATAAACCTTTAGATAACATTCCAGGACTTAGAAGCTGACCTCAGATAAGTAAAAAAAAAACAAAAAAAAAACTGCTATGCAGCAGTGTAAATCTATTTATTACAACTGAATCTGATTGACATTTTACTGATAGAGTAAGAGAGAAAAAAAAAAGGGAATTGTGGTTTCATCTCACTTACTGTTACTTTCTGTGTATCTGTCTCCCTATAGCTGATGAGAACATTAATCACTGCAAACCTGAAGTGCTTGGTCTTACTTTCAACTCCTGCATGCTAAAGTAGCTTGGTAACTAATGGGTCATCTGAAGCATGTCTACACATGCATTAGTGAAACCAGTATTGAGTTGCAGTAAATATGTGTGTGCATGGTTGCAGCTTTTACAACAAAAAAAAAACAAGTTAAGCTTCACTTGGCCTTATACTTGATTCTAAAATTTGTCTATAGACCCATCAAAGGCATATACACACTATAGACACTATATTGCTAAACGTCTCCAGACACCAGGTCATAAGTATGGTATGTGCTTTTTGAGCATCGCATTCCACATTTAGTCCCAATTTTCTCTTTCTTCCTACTCTTGAGGGAAGATGTTTCACTAGATTTTGGAATGTGCTTGTGGACATTTGTGTTCATCAGACACAATGATGTTAGCAAAGGCAGGTACTGATGTAGGGTGAGGAGGCCCGGGGTGCAGTCAGAGTTCTAATTCGTCCCAAAGGTGTTTCATAGGGTTAAGATCTGGCTACTCAAGATCTTGTTCTCCAAAATCTGTAAGCCATATCTTCATGAAGCTGGCTTTGTAGGCAGGAGCATTGCCATGCTGGATCTTGTTTGAGTTTTCAAGCTCAAGTGAACGCAAAATTTTACTACATGCCATTTTACTATTTTATCCAAAGCCATCCTAAACAATTGTGTGCCTCCAGCTTTGTGGTAACAGCTTGGAGAAAAAACACATATGGCACTTTTTCCATAAAAAGATTTTTAACGGCACTAATCTTATTAACACGTGATTAATGCGAAGCACGCAGCCAGGATAACCAAGGAGTGGCTCTGTAAGAAGCATATCAAGGTTCTGGCGTGGCCTAGCCAGTCTCCAGACCTAAACCCAATAGAGAATCTTTGGAGGGAGTTTAAACTCCATGTTTCTCAGCGACAGGACAGAAACCTGACTGATCTAGAGAAGATCTGTGTGGAGGAGTGGTACACAACGCACATCATGTACATAAAGAAATTTTAAGCACGTTAATATATTGCCGCCATATTGGTTTTCTTTTATCTCGATCATCGATTATCTCGACGCTTTTTGGCACACCCCTACGCCGTCGACATAACCGGGTTCGACTGTGTGTGTGTATATATATATATAATATACAAGAGGTAAAATTGAAACCTTCAACGCAACAAAATTTTATTATATTAAAAAAATATTTTTTTTTTTGGTGGGGTTTGTCACTAACCATTTGTTTTACTGATGTGCCAAGTCTCAAATCAAGCACCAAAATCCACAATGATGCACACATCTGGCAATTAAAACCGCCCATGTGGAAACAGCAAAAGGAAATAGCAAAAGTTCCATTTGGTGCCCTGATGATTTGCGTGATTTAAAACACCATAATTACTTTAGAAAATTTCATATTTTATCTTCATGCTCTTTGTTGAGTATGATTTTTCTAATATTAAACATTTGCATAAGGCATCCTTATTTGTCCATGACAATGTTTATTAAAGTATTAAAAACTTAAATAGTATTAATTTAAGGTACATTTAGAATATATAGAAATGTGCGATTAAGTTGCGATTAATCATGAGTTAACTCATGACAATCATGTGATTAATTGAGATAATATATTTTAACCAATTGACAGCAGATTGACATATATACATATCTTTTTATTAGCTACAGTTTTGTTACTGTGAGTAACATTATAAACATCTTTATATTATTATATCATGGAAGGAGGAGGGATTTATATCATGGATTTATACTATATTACTATATTATACTATAAGCTAAATCTGGTGATGTATGTCTTCAACCCCGCCCTTATTTGACGTCAGAGGATACTACAACCAATAAATAAGCGGAAACCTATGTTTTTTTTTCAATTCTTATGTTCAAATAGGGACCATCCATGAAACAAAATAGTTATGTGCCGAATTGAAAAACACTATACCATAATAATAATAACATTTATTAAAAAACAATGAATACTTAACTATAACAGTAAAAAAAAAAAAACATCCCAACATAGAAAAACCTTGTTATAGCTGCTAGTGTATGCAAGTAATTTGTTCAGTTTTCATTCCATAACCTAGAAATGCATAAAACAGACAATGTAGAGTGGTATGAGACTCCATGATGTGCTGATATTATAAAATAATTAACTGCAGGAAGGTAACATCAACTTAGCATAACATTGGGGTGCATGTCAAAACCCTGTTGTTTATTATCCTAGAACTGCACACCCTGTTGCTTGTTTTATTAACTTATCATATTAGGAATTTTACAGTTTATAATCATGCTGTTCAACATGTCACATATCCTTCACATTAGTATCATAACGAAAATAGGATCTGCATGCTCATTCTTGAAAGACTCGGCCGGGTGTATATTAGATTTGTGCCCTAGTGAAAAGATTTTGGAAATCTTGTCATTTCGTAATCCTAATAAAATTCCCACTGAATGTTTGCCCCCATGTATTTATTTCCTGTATAATGCACCTGTGTTGTGATTTCCTGTTATTTCAGGTGTCTTTTATTTTGTGTATGCGCACCTTCCAGTTGCTGCTGTAATTATGTTTTTCAGGGAATAGTTGCCTCCTCGCTGCTCTCGATCTCCTCCATCTTATACTGAATTCTTTTTAGAGTGCGACTTGACCGTGACCGTGAGTGTGATAAGACCAACATCGCATAAAACAATCAAACTAGTCTGGCAATATTCACTTCTCATTGCCATAAAGTCAAAGATGAGCTGTGTGGCCACAGAGAATGTACAGCTGCTCAGTAAATCTTTAATCTGTTTCTACCTCAGGGAAAGTAAATGACCAAATATAAAAAAAGAAATCAAAGCTTCCTTCAGCTGAGCCAGTACAAGACCTTCACCAGTCTCCATCAAAAATAAATAAAAAGTGGAATTCGCTCTACTTTCTCAGTATTCTGACCTTTTTTTTAAACTGGACAATCTTTTCCCAGTTATTAACTGTAATGCACATTGGACCTTCATACACCTTCACCTCTTAGACCTCTCATTACACAGCCACTTGTTGTATATTATAAATATATACAGTACAGACCAAAGGTTTATATATATTATATATACAGTACAGACCAAAAGTTTGGACACACCTGCTCATTCAAAGAGTTTTCTTTATTTTCATGACTATAAAAACTGTAGAGTCACCGCGAGTCAAAAAAAAATTCATAGTCAAAACTATGAATTAACACATGTGGAATTATATACATAACAAAAAAGTAAACTGAAAATATGTCATATTGTAGGTTCTTCAAAGTAGGCATCAAGAGAATGCCAAGAGTGTGCAAAGCAGTAATCAAAGCAAAAGGTGGCTACTTTAAAGAACCTTCAGCGTGACTCTACAATTTTCATAGTCATGAAAATAAAGAAAACTCTTTGAATGAGAAGGTGTGTCCAAACTTTTGGTGTGCACTGTATATATATTATATATTATATAAATATATTAACCATCGTCTGCAGCTGTAGAGCTGCCGAGGGAAGAACGGTTCTATTTTAGGCCGTATATGCAATTAACAGTCTATTATAAGGATCACATTTTGACTGACCCGAGTGCTAGAATTTTCCTCAGAAAAATGTGATTATGTAGGTCGTATAACTGTGGGAAATACATAACTGCCATATGCTTCAAAAAGTCACCTCACTTTGAAACACACCCTCCAATGTGTGAACATGAGATGAAAGAACACAGCCAAAATTTTAGCCAAGGACTTCTTGCGTTTACCAAGCGTCCACACCAGCAAGTGACAAAGCAACAGGCAGCTGTGATTTTTATCATGTATGTGTGTGAAATGTAGCAGCAATTTCAGAGACAGCGTGACAAACAACGTCTGAGTAGATTTTTGGACATGCAAATTATGTGATGCGGAAAAACAAAGAATTCAAACAATTAGCCAATTAGCATGCTAGGATGGTATTACATTTTCCCTTTCACAAACTTGATTCCTAACTGCATTCAGTTCATGTGGATAAATACATTACTTTATATATAGACACTTTCGCTAGTACAGATACTACTACTGCTAACAGCTAATACAAAGCATAGCAGGTACTAAGGATATTATTTTAATTTTTTTGTGTTTAAATAGTGAAAATCAAGAAACCTATTAGGTATTCAAGTTCTCGTTATACTTTTGGGTTATATTACATTAGTTGCCGCTTTAAGCTGTGTTAATAAGTTACAGGGCTAGCATAGCCCTGGCAGGGCAGCACAACGGAGTGTTCCAGCTAATTACTTCATGATTTGTTCATTCCTGTGGGTTAACATTCACATAGCTTCCAACTTAAAAAAAAAAACCTGGATATTCTAGATTGTAATTAAAAAAAAAACATTTAAGTTGTTCAAGAGGTCTCTTCAACCACAATACAGCAAATAGCTACACTGTGATATATTGCTGTAAGTCACGCTAGCTTTAACTGAAGGAAATAAAAGTTGGTTTTAATAATATGTGGTGCATAATGCACAGCAACCTTGTGCAGGAAGCATGTAAAACAGGATAGGTCAATTGCATAAGCATCTAAACAGACCTTATAAGTTCAACGAACAGACACAAGCAGCTGCTTCCCGTTTATATTAAAGCGGTATCCATTTCCATATGAAACTCTACCTAAGGTTTCTTTTTATACTGAGAGGAAAAAACAAAGGGAGAAATGAAGACAGAAAAAGAAGACATAGGGGTGTGTGTGTGTGTGTGTGTGTGTGTGTGTGTGTGTGTGTGTGTGTGTGTGTGTGTGTGTGTGTTTGTATCACATTTAAGCGGAACATGAAGGGCAGCCAAATCGCTGCCTTGGTGTGCAAGGCACTACTTGATTAAGCTCTCTACATTCTCTCATGTTCCATAAGAAAAGTCGTGAAGGCATAGAGCCTAACCACATCCCCTGCAGTGACATCCTATATTTCACTGACCTGGGATCAATCGAGCATTTACGCCAATGTGGCACACAACTTTAATCCACTCTGTTCTTGCAGATCTGAGAGCAGTTCTTGTGGCTATATACTGTATGAAGTGAATACTGTCTTGAATGAGAATGTATGCTGTATCAAGAAGAAAATATACAAAGTGAAAAGTATCCTTTTATTCACTGTAAAAAGGTGTGTATGTGTGTCCAGCTTGTCCAAGCCAAGGACCACAGTGAATGTCAAGTCAGATAGCAAAACAATAAGTAACTTGACATACAGTTTATTGCTTTCTTATCATATTGTACTACAAAAAAAGATCTTGTCTATTCTGCTAAAAGATTTGATGAAATGTAAACAAATCTAGGTGTATGAAAGGTTTAAGTGTTTGTATCATTTACTGGGACTAAAACAAGAGCTCAGTGCAAACCACCAAAGTTCTTTAACCCCAACCATGGCAAATCATGTCTACATGGAGCGCACCTTATGCACATAAACACTGCATTGATGGAACATGTCTGGCCACGTAGTTGCACCAAAGGGAGTTTTAAAGCAACAGCAATCAAAAGCACCTTGTACAAATTAATGCGGCCAAATTTTTTGCAACAGTTTGGGGGAGAACCACATATGGGCATGAGGGTCAGGTATCCATACATTATTGGTCATATAATTAGTGTATGTATGTAAATGCACCTTGTTTATGACAAACATGATTTGTATCTACCTATTTTGAATTTCTGTAATAATACAAATCAAAAACACATTAATGAAAATGTAGTGCAACTTGGTGCATCTCTAATATATATGGTTAGTACCACATTACTTATCTCAACATATTTTGTTTGTGTTAGCTGTTTGTGTAACACTCTGTGTTGTGTGAAAAAGGAATAGCAATGCATCTTTCAAATAGAAAAATTTAGTGAGAGGTGAGAGCACCAGCCCAAGGATTACTAAACGGAGAAAAAGGGGCATGGCCTCCACTGGGTGTTAATTAGTATCAGTGAAACTAAAATGTCTTCTCAACTATCAAAAATTTCAGATTTATAATGATTGGATCTGCCAGTTTTCTACTAAGGGAAGATGAACACTGCTCCGGTGTCATTTTGAGTGCTAACTCATACCAGCTTTTACCAGATGCTAATATTTATATAATGTTTACACCATGTTAAATACCTAAAAGTAAAGTCTCCTTTTGTTGACTTGAGGCTATTTGCTTCAATAATTATATCACTAAAAGTGTGTATGCAAGTAAATAAAAAATAAAAAAAACCTTAAAAAAAAATACAACTCATTAATGTACTTCCATTATTCCATTGTAAAACTTAGCTGCATGTGAGGTTTGGCAGGTCTCTTTTCCAAAAGATGTTTTTACAAGGGTCAAAATTGTATTTTTGTTTTTATCAATAGAGGGTTAGTAATGTTACTTATAAATGGATATGACAAGCTTTTGGGAAGAATTGCCAACCAGAACAAACTCCAGGCCAAGAGGATACAGCTGCAGCCGTATAAAGGCATGGAGTCACTGCCCTGTGCCCTGCTCCGAGTGTGCACAACAGAAACCCTAGTCTTAGTTTGAACTGACAGTAAAAGAGAGAGAGAGAGAGAGAGAGAGAGAGAGAGAGAGAGAGAGAGAGAGAAAGAAAGAAAGAGCGTAATTGAAGCTTGAAGTAATACCTATGCCACCCTAACATTAGATCTTCTGTTTATATTAAAAGGACAAATTTTGACGTCTTTCATCTTTTAAGCAGTGCAAATTTCTACCTACCTGTGGAAATAAACTCTTATATAAAGACTCACCTTTGTTCCCCAAAAGTTCTTGTCTATATTGTTTACACAATGTAATATTAATGCAAATTGCCTATGGCATACAGATACATTTGGTTCCAAACCAGTGAGCACTACATTGACCTGTAATCACTGTAATCACAAAGACAAGGACATTAGGCTTACTTTGTGTGTATATGTGTGTGTGTGTGTGTGTGTGTGTGTGTGTGTGTGTGTGTGTGTGTGTGTGTGTGTGTGTATGTGTGTATGTGTGTCTCCGTCTTGACCAATTATTACCACACAGTCTGTTTAATATGATACATCTGAGCTTATTTTTCCCCCATCCACTCCCTTCCCATTTTCCAAGAACTAGTTTGGCTAAAATCAAGAAACTGAGGTTTACCTCTAAAGTCAGCCAAGACATATCTGGTGTCTAAAGTTTTCTCCCTGTGTTCCACAATTAAGTACATGTAGCAAAAGTGTTATATACTGAACAGCATAAAAAAGACAAATATATATTCTGAACTATAATCATTAAAATTTTTATCATTGTATTACTTAATTTTCACAAAATTATATAGTACATTTTGTACTACTAATGTAAGCTGTGTATAAAAGTGATTCCAGTGTTTAAAAAAATAACTTAATGGGCTGTTTATAACTATAAGTTTACTTTATCTTTAAGATGAATGACTGATGTAGTTTGTAGTTCGCCTGATTTTAAAATGGTAGCTATGGTATATGGGTCCCTGGCTTCTTATCAAGTTTATCCTTGCAGCTCCAGAACTGCACTAAAGCACCATACTTTGAACATTAAGATAAAAAAATAAAAAAAAACTCATAAATGAATGATGTAAATTGCAAGCTAATAACTGGAACGTAGTTAAAGGTAGGTATATTGTAGGTATAGGTAAAAGGCTGTTATTTTTTGTTTTGGTTCATAGTTGTTTTCACACAACGACATTACTCAAATTGCAATACTGGTGTCATTTACAATTAATCGAGTTAGCCCTATTCTAGGAAGTTCCAACAAACTTTTAAAAACCTAAAGCTGAAGAAATCATTTGTCTGTTCAAATCCAGGGTCAAAAAATTGTTACATTTTTTTCAACTTATAACAACAGAATGCTCTCTTGTGTGCTACATGGCTAACAGAATATTTTATAGTAGGTATATTATTACTTTTCTATTTGTTTCACTTTAACTATCTACTGTCCTAAAGTAAATCCATCCTGAATGATACCCATTCATTGGTTTTAAAACAAGCTTCACAAAATGAAACATTTAGATAAATTAAAAAGGAAGAAACCCACATTGTGCATTGTGTACAAATCAAAAACGTGTTAACATATTGAGTGTTAATTGATATCAGTGAATCGAGCATGCCAACACATCTGTCAAACAGAATGAAGAAAATATGTATTTATTTCAAACTCACATATGAATGTGCATTGTGTACATTACTATTGATCATTTTATGCAAATAAGAAACAACTTGCATTAAAAAAACATAGTGTACTGGGTAAATCCATAGTCAATATTTGTAAGGAAGCCTGTCCTAGGAACCAAGTTATAAATGTTGTTGTCCACACTAACTTATTACCGTGTTGTGCATGGGAAGACATTAGTTGAATGTTAATTCCTGCACGATTGTTTATGCTCTGTATAGTGCGTTTTGTGTTGACCCTCCTCCAAAAGCTTTCTCTCACTGTCATAGTCAGCCCCCGAAGCAGCTCGAGGACAACATCCCACAGCGGTGTCAGCTATCGCTCGAGGACAAGTGGGCATTCTATTACGTCCGCTGGTGTCTATGCCCCATCAAAACTTTTCAGCGTCCAGACTGCTATGTTGGAGGAGATGATTAAACAGAGACAGTATGGCATACTAGGGCAGCAAGCAGAAGAAGACTCATTGATTGATGTGGAAAACCGGAAACTGCAGGCACAAGCTAGGGAGGCCCAGTGCATGCAAGAGGAGACTCTAGAGGCAAAGGTGGCCCAGTCAAATCACCTAGAACACCTAGAATCACCCCAAGACTCTCTTGCCAGACTCCAGAATGGCACCAATGCCTATGATCATTCTCCATGCAGAAAAGGATGCTGTTTTTTCCAGTCTTCGAAGTACTGAGCGCAGACTGAGCCGAGATCCACCACGAGCAAAAGCCTACTGCAATAAAATTTGTAAACTGGAATCCACCGGATAAGTAGCCAAGATAACCACAGAAGAAGCACATAATACCTTATAGACCTGGTTCATTCCACACGATATGGTAGATCACAATGGAAAGGACTGGATCATATTTAACTGTTCCTTTCAACCTCAGGGGCAGACCTTGAACAGTCAGCTACTTCCTAGTCCGATGCTGAGACCGTCATTGTTAGGTCAGCTTCTAAGGTTCCGACAACACACTGTAGACATGAGTGGGGACATAAAGGGTACGTTTGCTGCCCAAAGACAAGCCGGTGTTGCAGTTCCTTTGGAGGAACATTCGCAAAGACAAGGAGCCTGAGATATATGAATGGCAAGTGCTTCCGTTTGGAACAGCATGCGGTCAGTGCCCTTCAGCGCCATGCCCAAAAATACTAGGATGACCAAGGCAGTCTGGTTAACCTAGATGAGAATTTATTCTATGTCAATAATTGCCTGCACCGCTCTTCAAACTCTGATGAAGCTAAAGAGGTGGTTGATGTACTTCGACAGCTGTTTTTTTGTGAGCGAGGCTTTGACATAAAACAGTGGGCCTGCAATGTACCCTCAGTCATCGAGCATCTTCCCGCAGAAGCCCGGTTCGCTAACAGTAAACTGTAGTTGACCAAAGCCAGTACAGACCTACAAGAACTTGTGGTGACACCCAAGGCTATAATCTGCACTCGACCTATCCCTTAAAGCCTACCATGAGAAACATGTACAAGACCTTGGCCAGCCAGTATGACCAATAGGAAGCACATTTTTGGTTGTGACAAGCCAATAACACCTGGACCGCTGAGGTGAAGTGGCTAACCTGCATAACCTGCTAACCTAAGAGAGATTCCTAACTTCCTTTATCTGCAATTCCCTCGACCTTTCGCATCCGCATGTGCTGATCACCCTAGTGCTATCTGTGACCTCCACATCTTTTGGGACGTGTCAGAAAGAGAATATGGCTCAGTGGCCTATTTGTGTACTACTAGCCAGATCCAGAATGGCTCCCAAAAAATGCCTCTCCATACAGTCACCCTCTGGTCGGACTCAACCACCGTGCTGAACTGGCTGGCATCTGAGTCATGTTGCTACAAGGTATTTGTAGGGACTCGTGTTGCAGAAATCAAGACCCTCACAGACACGGCTCAATGGCGGTATGTCGATTCAGCTCAAAACCCTGCTGACCACATCATGAGAGGTCTGTACTCTAATGCCGCAGACTTGGACCCAGTGACTCCGAACTTACTTCTTATTGGCCAACAAGATATCTCCCTACCTCAAGTCTTATTCGACTCTACCAACCTGATAGGAATAGGCAGGTGGGGATACAGCCAGGTATTTGCAGGATTGGCATAAGTGGAGAAAAAACGGCAAAGAGCTGTCCGTGGGCCAAGTGGTACTCATTGTTCATCCACAACTTCGTCGCACCCTCTGGCCTGTAGGCACAGTGACTAAAACGATAGCTGGACCGGATGGGAAAATGCACATTGCTCATGTCAGAGTTAAAGAGACATCCTACACAAGACCAGTGGTACGATTGATTCCACTTCCTAAACAACTGTAGGCAAGCTTTTTTGGTGTTTACAATAATCCTGTCAGATAATTGGGGGCAGCTGTGTACGAAAGCCTGTCCTTGGAATCAAGTTACCAATGTTGTTGGCCACATGGATTTATTACAGTGTTGCGCACAGGAAGACTGCATTACATGTGTGATTACATTAATAACATGTTGCCCAATAACATCATGCCTATTTGTATTGATTAAGTTGGCATTAATGTTTAGTTGTACATGTTTGTTACTCATGTCAGGGTGTTAATGGTTCTGGAATATGGTTTTAATTATATTTCTTTATTGTTCCATTAGACCAATACATACAGACAATACAGACAATTTATACATGCATCATTACCATAAAATAACTGCTGCAGATGACAACCAAAAGACTTTAATAAAGGCAAATGTGTGAAGAATCTCTTCTTCAATGCCTGATTCTCTTATAAGAATCCGGTCCGTATTTGGCCACCTCAACCAGTGTTATCTAGAGTGGTAGCATCAAGGTCATATGAATTATGTTGTTCATGTGCTTATTTACTCATATAATTAAATTTTGCCTTACAAGAGCAATAAAAAGCTTACAGTGCCAGTGCACATTGACCTGGAAGTGTCTGATTACAATAAAGGACCACTTTAGGAAAAACGTTTTATTATTACTATAGTTCACTTTTAAGTTTTTTTTATTATTATTATAATGTTACTGTTATTAGCAAGTCAATATTGTGTAACCTAGTTTTCTCATAGGGCTAGATATTTGATCATAATCTGCTTTGCTATATTACGCCTTGAGCACGAGTAGCTACTAATTTGTAAAATGCATCCAATTATGGTTGTTATGGCTGCAGTGTATTTAGCACCCGCACTTTTACATATTTTACTCCCTTTTGGGCAACCCAATGCCTTGTTTCTTCACAGTCTGGAAATGAGGGCCATGACAAATTCCAATCTATAATAAGGTGCAAAAAGCGGAGTAAATGTTATGATGCCTTGTACTTTAAATCTTCTCTACAGTATTACAAGGATGCTAAGACTTTAAAAAAAGAAAGAATGGTAAATACATGTAGAGGAAAGACAAATAAAGGAAAGGTTAGTGACAACATTCCAGGAAAAAAAGCAGACTAGTCACAAGGAATTTCTTTTAGCACCAGAGTCTCTTCCCATGGCAAACATAGAGACTGGCCTTGTAGCCAGCAAGCTTTTAAGCAACGTCATTCTTTGGCAATGTGTAACCAGATCAAAGTGCATGTGTGTGTGTGAAACTGAGGAGGTGGTCAAGAGCTCATGGACTGGCAAACAAATAGCCTGACGTGCACTCAAACGCATGCTGATCACAGTCACAACTGCCCACACACACATCAAACGTTTCTTGTCTCATCGCACTCACTCGCTATTTCCATCCTGAAGATTTTCAACACATGGCACCAGCCTACAGACACACCAGTCCTGAGGATCACAAAGATACACAATCTCTCTTTCTCGCTCTCTCTCTCTCTCTTTCTTTCCTCAACTGTAACCTCAATTAAGTATGTTCACTTCAAACCCCTGTCAGATAGAAAGGGGGGAAATCACAGCACAGAAACTTCTGTCTTCTATTCTATTACACCACCCCACTAAACAAATTGTCAGTCTGACTTGAGCTCACATGAAACCTACTGTAGCTCAATTAACCAACCTTTACAACTGTGTCAAAGAGAAAAGCATCTCAAAATGGCACACTAGATCAAAACTTAAGGTGGATGCACTACAAAAGAAAATCACATGTCAGCCATAAACAGAAATCAGAGCTACAAAAAGTACAGATTCTGAAAAACAGGACAGCTGAAGTTAACTTTTTTTCAATCTACAGAAAGGGAAGGGAAGTGTTGTTCACTCTATTTTTATACATCATTTCAACTTCTAACAAATACGATGGACATGTAAATGAGGATTTTACAATGGACTTTAAATAGTTTGTAAGTGTTGGAGGCTTAAAAACCCTCCATTGTTTTTGCAAGCACAGTGGTGGAGTGTGATTCTGAAGCGTAGGTGTTCAGCCTGACTACAGCTCATGAAACATGTCTTTATCCTCCACACCCAAGTTCAAACAATAACTAGCCATTCTTCTCCCACTAAACTGGCACAGAATACTGAAATGGATGATTATTGACCCCGGAAAAGTGGTGAGACAGTAAAGTTCTTTGCCTATCCGAGATGCCAGCAGGGCTTAGTGGTCTGGTACCCGGGTTGGGCACACGAAAGTGGGTGGTTCCAAGCAACCCATGCATTCACTTATTCCCTTTTTGGATAACACTTGGTCCATTAGTTATCTGGTTACAGAAAGGAGGAATGTTCTGAATCCTTAGAGGATCAGCAGGTGGCTGGATAAACAGCTTTGCTGTGTGAAGTGGTAGGCATGTGCCATTGATTTTCAATGAAGAGCTATTTTTTGAATGTGGACAAAAATACAGATATTGTAAATTGGAAAAATACATACCTATATATGTATGTATGTATGTATGTATGTATGTATGTATGTATGTATGTATGTATGTACAGTATATATGCAGGACACCATACATTCAATATCCTGTAAAGATGAAAAGATTCATGCAAAAAAAGAGGAAGAACCGACAGCTAAAAAGGAATCATAAAATGAGTCAACCCCCTCTAGACAACACACCGCAAGGATGTTAAAATATAACTCTTTATCCACACAACACAGTCATATGTGGACATTCCACAGACCTAACACAAAACATCTGCATCTAAATTTGTAATGTTTGATGGCTTGAAAGGAACCAGCTATTATTTGTGAATGAAATGGTGCAAATGGTGGGAATTAAATTATATTGTGTTTGTCTATGACATCTAGGACAGGAGCTAGCACTAGCAGTGAAAATGATAAACATAAAAAAATGTATTGCAACCAAAATGTTGTCTTAGAATTCTTGTCATCATTGTTTAGCTAGCTAGTCTTGACAATGAAGATTAGAGGTCTTCAAGAGAACAATTATGTCTAATAATCTTGCGTATTAATGCGTTACTAAAATTAGTGCCGTTAATATGAATTAGCTGTATTACATACCTATATTTGGAATATGGAAAAACAGAGCTTGTGGTATAACTGCTCCACAGTCTCTCCCTGTCACCCTGCTTTTATTTGCCAGTCAACTCAGCAGATGTTTTTATCACTGATCCAAAAGCATTTAAAACATTTTTAAAACCCACCAGAAGCTCAGTAAACCAGCCGCAAATATGTCAAGTACAAACCCAGAAGCCAGACATCTTGTATCAGCAAAATACTGTTGAAACACAACAGAGAAACACTGAGAGAAGGTCAGCCAGCAGCCACAAAAATGCTCAGTGCTAAAAAACCAACATTGGATTCTGAAATGTGTGGATGGCCAAGCAGCAAAATATGTCTTTACTAGACTCCCAGAATCAGCAAAATCCCAATCCCAAATACAACAAAAACTAAAAGGTCAGAAAAAGCAATGCAAGGAAATACGTTTGTGGCTGGATAGAAGACTTGCTGATATTACAAGCTGGTTTCTTGAATAGAACCCTTGTTCTGAGTCAGAGATTTAGGTCAAAGTAAAACAATCAACTTTGCCGTTGACGCCCTAGATGAAAAGGCCTTCTTTTCCATTTGGGTACACACCACAGGTGGTACTCGCTCTAAGGGAGAAATTCTCTGACACAGATATTCAGATAAGGAGTAAAGGAAAGAAAATGTAACATATGGTCTTTCATCTCATTTTGTTGCAGTCAACTTCAAGGTCTCTTCCAACACCTGCTCAAATAGGAACACAAGAGAAATTCTAAGCTCAGAGAGAGGTTCACCAAAAAGCTTCAATAGTCATAAAGAGTTTAAATTTAGATTTTCCAACCCATTGAGTAGCTGGTTAATTTCGGTGACTTTATGTAAGGTGTCGTTGAAAGCTATATTTGATGTTGAGGACTTCACTACTACTACTTACTACTTACTACTAATAGAAGCTCTGATTTGAAGAACTAGCTTAAACAAGACCATGAAACAAGGAGAAGGAAATACATTTTAGTGAAGACTATTAGTTGATAAGATGGTGCTACTAAGGAAGGCTTCCTTTTTTTAGTGCTCGTAACCCTTAATCCTTAAAACTTGAAAGATTTTACTTGCAGTTACTTCAAAGGCAGATTAAATAACCAGAAAAAAAGCCATGCTTAAAAGTAGTGTGCGTCACTGTTTTAAGTTGTACCTTAAAGATGTAACCATAGAGTATGTTTTTAAATCCCGATGCCTGCTGTAGCACACATCAGCCAAGCAACAATCTGGTTATCAGTAGGATCATTTTAAACCAGGATGCATAAATGACCAACAAATTCATCTAAGAAATCATCTAAAAATAAAGTCAGATTTAAATTATTTATTTTATGTTTAATTACAAGGACATAACTTCTTCTTTTATAGTTGAAAGATTCTCCAGTGTCTACATAGTCACATAATCTGTATTAATTATCTAGCTTGTTGAGATTTTTACATTTTATTAGATAACAAATTTGAATTGTGTCAGTTGGGAGTTACAGCTTTTACACTCATCTGCAGGCTAGATCACAAATTTATAATTTGAACACTCTAGTAGTAAGGTACAACAACCTGCTGAATAGTGAATAATAATTTATCAAAAAACAAGATGAAACACTACAAATGCTTTTTATTTTAATACAACAAGGATATAGATTTATATTCCACAGCGGCCATCTTGTTTTCACTTTCTTTTTGTCCTTTTCTGTACATATTGCAATACGCAGAATAACTTCAGGTGCATAAATGTTTTACAGTGGAAAAGCTCTAATCCAGTACGAGCAAGAAGCTGGCCAAGCCAGCCTGAATCATGAAAGAAACCCTCGGGGGAAAAGAAACAACACTGCAGCCTGGCAAGCACACCATGGTATAAACCCAAAATATTACAGAGATGCCTCTAAACATGGCATCTATTCAACAATCGTGAAGCAAGCAAACGATACAGTCTGCAAAAAAATGTGCTTTATACTGTCCAGCTGGCACAATGTTCTGCCAACACACTGACGACCTTTGCTTGGTTATTTAAAAATAAAATAATCAAAACCCCTAGGCCTTATTCTTGACCAGTAGAGGTGCTTTTTTTGTTTTAAATGGAGCAGAACGTATTTTGGAGTCTTCCAATAGTGCTGAATCTACTGTGAGGTCAATTTTCCCAAGTAATATCTAGCAAGAATTACTCCACAACTCAAATGGCAGCACCTAGTGATGGCTAAAAGCCAGGAGTCAGAGTAATAAAGTGCACTGAGCTCCAATAACAAGATCCCATCAGGGCTGAAGCACAAGAGCTGAATCCATTTTCAATTTTCTCAAAGTAGACCACGAGCCATATGAGAAAATACCTTAATCTTCTTTCACTATCTCCTATTAGTGTTTATTATGCGAGCTCTGGTGTAGATGTGGAGTAAAGGCTTAACCGTGGAGTTAAAGTTTGGCATGGGAGTTGTGAGATTTGCTCAGCAACTCCTCTGCAGCAGGGAAGGCTTTGACACTAAATCCACCATTTTGGTTGGAATATGGCTTCCTCTGCAACACATTAGACTCTTTTCATAGTCCCAAATGGGTCTAAAATAGCTTAACTCAACATGGTCAACACTCCCCCATACCCAACCCAAACATACACACTTACACACTTACACACACACACACACACACACACACACACTTCTTTTTTTTCTAAAATGTTTCACTTTTATTTTAGTTAATCTACATATTTTATTTATTTATATTCATCTACATATTTTATCTAAATTAAAATGTATTAAAATCCATGCTTAGACACACACACACACACACACACACACACACACACACACACACTCACATAATATAATATAAACCAAAAGGGACTGGGCTGAACAGGTCCACTCCACTTCATCTGGTTTCCAAAGCTAACTCCTCTCTACAAGGAGTGTCTTAAAGTTCTTACACATAACAGAAGTTTTGTAATGCAGAAGAGCATGTACTGTATTAAAATTGCTTATAAAAGTCAATCTGCTCCTGTCAGTAATGCATGCTGCATTAAACAAAAATTAAATTCACCTCCTTTCCTAGCCATTTATCAACGACACTGCCAATCAGTGTGGCAGTACGCAAGCGAGGGAGTGCTCTAGTGCATATTAAACACACAAAAACTATTACACAATTTATCATCTCTCACTTCTAACACGTTATCATCGACTGACAGAAAGCGAGTGTGGTAAACTTGAGCTGGATATTTGCATTTTTGCAATCGTGTGTCTTGTGTATATTTGTATATATAACACACTTTATAATTTATCTGGAGTAGTGGATAAACACACATTACTGTGTTTGGGTAGTGAATATGTGCATATGAGGTGAAATATAAAGTTAAAAGTGTGGTTAAAGGAGATTGTGGTGTGTGTGTGGGTGTGTGTGTGTGTGTGTGTGTGTGTGTGTGTGTGTGTGTGTGTGTGTGCAAGGGTATGAAATTCCTACCTGAAGGTCGAAGAATTTGCTGTATCTCCGGTAGATAACGTGGGACGTGGAATCAGAGTAAGTGACATTGATGAGATACACCTACAGAGAAAACACACAGCATGAGAACGTCCCTGACACATCCATTACACGTGCATTACATTCACAGACATGCATAATATATTTTTAAGCAACTTCCACATGTTACTAAGAAATTAAATAACTGCACAGTCAAAATAAAGAGCAGAGCACTGGTAGAACTGTGATTGTTTCACGTGCGACATGAACAGGAAGAGACTATGTTTTTTTCCAACCATCTCAATGTCTTTATTTCCCCTAAAGACTTTTGGTTCACACAGACATGAACACATACTTAAAGCGGTCTATAGACATATATGATTTTTCTGAGCAAACTAGACATCAAATAAGGGAAAGATTTAAGGAATAATACTAGTAATGTGCTCACCAACCCAAAGTTAATTATTTTACCTTAAGCAAATAGTAATGAACAAATCCCAAAGTGTATCTTTATGTACTTTTGATATGTTTATATATATTTAAGGTGTAAATTGTACATATAATTAGTTTTATTTTTTGGTCCTTAATTTATACCACTATAAACTACTACTAAAAACTGTAGCTTCATAGAAACATGTCAGGAAACTGAAAAACTTTACAACCGATTGTTGAAAAAACATGTGTACTCAGTAGAAACATTATACAGAAATTCATACAGAAAACATTACCAAAACACACCAAATCTATCTTAATCCCTTTATGTAGCCATAACCATGTTGAAAGATGGGTCATGCTATCAATAATTCTCCCTAAATGTGACTTAATCAATATCTTTCCACTTACATACAATATTACTAAGAGGGCGTAATCTATAGTGGTCTAGATTGCATTGAGATCTCAAAACAGAATGTAGCACATGACCTGGAATTCACACCGCATTCAACACATATGGAACATATGTAGGAGTGTAGTTAAAGTGTAATTTTAGGGCAGATACAAGACTATCAAAGAGTAAATAAACGGTGTATTTGAGTTTATTTTGGTTACACATGTAGGTAAAAATGAAATCCATGTCACTCATTAATGTACAAATACTCTGCCAGCTGCAAACTTTGATGTTTATTAAAATGTTGATTATCTGTATGTATGTATGTAGATAGATAGATAGATAGATAGATAGATAGATAGATAGATAGATAGATAGATAGATAGATAGATAGATAGATAAAAATCACAAATCTGAATCTGTACAAAACCAGGTTGCATTTGCATTTCTCTCTAGGCATTTATCGGCTAGCTAGAGAATCATGAGCCATCTAATGTGTCAAGTTTATTACATATTACATAGTTTATGAATGCATCCTGTTTCTATGACCGTAAAAGCCGCTCATAAAGTGCTACATATAATGAAGTTGCTGCTTTCATGAAAGGAAGTAATCTGTGGTGGTAAAATGGGGGCCTTTCCCAAACTAGGGCCCTGTCCAACAGTCCATTGTTCTCAGAAGCTAAATATGCCTTAAGGCTATGCCGCTTTACATATCAACAAGGCACCATGACATAATCTACTGCCGGGTGTGAAAAGGCCTGAGACTGGTGAAGAAAACAGTAGAGGCGTTCACACTTTTCGAAAATCCCCCTCTAGAGGGTTTAATTAACTGCTGCATGTTCACCGCACTTCACTCGGCATGTAATTGAGCTTCTACACAAAGAGCAGGGGTGTTTTCTTTTGATCTTATAATATTGAGAGCAATTCAGAAGCACTGCCTTATTTAGAACTGTATAGCAATGACATTAATATTCATTACTTTAGACAAAAAGTGCTATGTTTAGAGTTTAACCTTCTGTGATGTTTAAATGTGATACCAACTATAAAATATTATTTAAAATGGTGCATGGTAGGGATTCTGTTACATTTTATAAACCCTGGCCTCAATTACTTATAAACTGTATGCAGGAAGTGGTTAAAAAACATGCTGATACAGTTACACATTTTTTCCAGTTTGTTCAATTATAACCCCAACAGACTTTAATGGAAAATTACTATTTGGATAGAATTTTTTCATAGCCTTTTTAATTTTTTTGAGCTGACCAGATTCCTAAAGAGGAGATCTGACAGGATTCCTGGGAATTTTCTTCAGTTACATTCATATTTTTCTTACTTTTTTGTACGTCGCTCTGGATAAGGGTGTCTGCTAAATGCTGCAAATGTAAATGTAATTTTTACTTATAAAATTAACCAGCAAGCTTATATACTATATATCTAATCTGTCAGATTTACTGGGTTGCTATTATGTTTTATATATAAGCGTTCTTAATTTTACTACTTACGGCAAGTTAACATTGGACAGAGTTTTTATCTTTTTTTTATATACATAAAATTCTACATTTTTACTGCTACTGCTATCAGCTAGTATAATATGTGGTAATCGGGCAGGATTTCATAGGTTGTGTTCATAAATGCTAATAAAACACTAATCAGCCAGCAAGTATCTGTTAACCAGACAGGATTTCTGATTAGCTTTTAGGTTTTATTTATAAATGTATAATTATTTTTAACTGTTAAAACTAGCTGACTAGCTAACATGAGCTAACTAGAAATCTGAGAATATTGTAATATTATCTAATCCTACCCAGGAAGCAGGTTTTTGCCATCTTTGGATTTAGACTAAGACTTTACTGATTTTACTGACAAACTACAGCATGAAACTCTTCAGATGTCTCAGATGGATTGCAGTTTATTTATAAAGCATGTTGTAATGGATTTTTATTAAGTAAATGCTACTAGACCGCACTTGCAACTGTGGTATTTAAGTAAAAGTGACTTGCTTTTGCTTAGCCTTAAAGAAATCAGCATATTAGTAGTTAAAATCTTGGGAAGCAATGTGAGGGTGGTGCAAAACCTGTGTCGTAAAAAAGTTGGGAAAGGTGAAACTTTCTACCAAAACCACAACAGGCAAAAACTCCTAAAACTATTCAGCTACTTTATCGAGCATCAATATTGAATGGTGCAGGAGTTTTTATATTTTCTTACATTGCTCTATTTTGTGCTTAAAACTGATCAACCTGTTAAATATGCTAAATGAATGTCCAAAACAACTGCATCAGGAGGCCAAAACTACATTACACATAGGAAGCAGGCGCATCTGTAAAAGACTGTCAGTGCCTGCATTCAGCAGCTGCCATGTACCTGACATTGCTATTAAATTAGAAAACATGATGCAAGAGACACAGGTGGAGCAGAAACAAAGACAAGTAGAGTGTGTATCTGTGTGCACATGTGTGTATGTATGTGAGAGAGAGAGAGAGACATCGAAAGACAGGGAGCGATGGTGATTTGACAGGCGAGTGTGTAAGTATTGTGTTTCTGGAATGGCACCAGCAGTTTCTCCAGCATTGCCAAGCTGCTAAAAGCCTCCACAGCTGCTGTTATTCTCTGCGGTCAACACACATACAGAAGCAACGATTATTGTGTTTTCTTCAGTGATAGACACACCATAGATGAAAAGCTAACAAGCCTATGCATCTTTAAATGACAAAAAGGCTCTGATTGCCTTGAAGTATTGCAATCATTTGTGAAATTAATTCAAGGAATAATTATATAGACTTAAGGCTATGTTTAGGCTTAAGTCTTTTTTCCACACACATTACGCTTCAACAACATCATTGATGTTCATTGCTAATCCATATTCTTCTTTTTTATAGCGTTACAAAAGGTTTTACTGTAACCAGTCTTCTGTTACCCAAAACAGGTTCCCAAATACGTACAATGATATGATTTCGAGAATTTTTTCTTTTTTATAATATCCATCCATTTCCATCATCTTTACTGATAATACTCGCTGGGTTTCAAACATTAACTTAACTGAAAGGATTTCAAGGAGATTTACGTTACCTTCTTAGTCCCTGACCTAATAAACTTGTGAATGTGAATATGTGAATATATTTTTTCATTGAAACTATAAAGCACTTCTATAAGTGGCACTGGAAATGCTCATCCTTTTACTGAGTTTGCTGGTTAACATGACCTAACCTGACAGGGTTCCCAAGAGACTAATACTGTTATATACATTGTGCCAATTTCAATTTATGCCTCCAAATACCTATACTGCTTAACTAACGTGAACATATCTGACAGGATTTTTGAGATGATTTTACAATCATATTTAAAAACACCCACTATTATTAAACCTTAGGTCTACATTTTGCTTTGACAATTTTGAATTTGTTTTCATTTGCATTTTTATTGCTTCATACAGGCTTGCAATGTCAATTCAAATTTTTTAATTCCAATCAAATGGTGTCATTCTTCCCAGTTATCCATCCTGTTTAATTATTTACTTTAAATACATTCACATCAATAACACAAAACACAGTTAACATAAAACTGAATACATTACCTAAGTATGGTCTGTCTTGTCCCTATGTCACTATGAGTTGTTCTGATATTTAGCTTGTAAGGGCAGTGAGTCAACTTGCAGGTCAACATAAGTTCATGTGTCACATCTATAACACTGGTATGGCCCAGTAGAGCTGATATCACTTAGGCCAGTAAAACTAGGACATAGCAGCACTGAGAGAGAGCGAGAGAGAGAGAGAGAGAAAGATACAGACAGACAGACAGACAGACCGACAGACAGACAGACAGATTTAGTTGTGCTGCTGTAGATAGCTACTTTTTTGATGGGATATAGCTTATGTTGTGTCCACTCTAAATCTGACACACCGGGAAAATGCCTTCACTATTCTGTTGGTAATCTTACATACCATTCATGCCACTCTACCATGCGTGTGTGTACATCTATCTAAATAGATACCAGCTTATCACATACTGCAGCAAGGCTACAGCCAACAACAGGAGATGTGCCCTCACCTCCTTAAAACTCATTGAATGTGTGTATGTGTGTGCTTGTGTGTGTGTGTGTGTGTGTGTGTGTGTGTGTGTGTGTTTGTGTGTGTGTGTGTGTGTAATTGACAGAGAGATTTTTAAAAAAGCACAACATCACTCTACTTTAACATATTTTAGCTCAGAATATGTGTGTGTGTGTGTGTGTGTGTGTGTGTGTGTGTGTGTGTGTGTGTGTGTGTGTGTGTGTGTGTGTGTGTGTGTGTGTGTGTAATTGACAGAGAGATTTTAAAAAAAAGCACAACATCACTCTACTTTAACATATTTTAGCTCAGAATATTGCATGGACATGACAAAAAAATACATAAAAAATGACAAACTTGTGGGTGTGTGGGTGTGTGACCGCACACTTTAAATAAGTCCCCTCGACCCGACTGGCATGCAGGCTAGCTCAAGCTGCCCTTCCCTCCCCAACTATAACACTTAATTGCATAGTGGAGAGCAACCTTGATCTGTGGGTGTGTACGCATGTGTATTAAAGTTCGACTCGATGGACTTTTAGCTCCACTCATTTGCTGACAGGACCATCCTGATAGCAGCCTGGAGTGGAAAAACAGCTATAGTTTCGGTGCTGAAAATATCAGGCACAGCCCAACTGGCCCTCGGAGCTTAGCAGAAATAGAATGGTGCTCAGAGACTAGCTAAAATCTGATCCTGGGTGGACACGCAAGATTCACATGTTTCTCGCCCTTGAAGCTGTAGTCAGAACAACAAGAGGATGGTTTTAAAAAGTATTTTACTTTTTAAACTCTACTTCACCAATGGTATAAATTCTAATGAGAACATGCTACACTTTTACAGGTGCAATTGGAATTTTATTTTACAAGAAACCACTAGACACTAGATTTCCACTTTACTTAAACTTTGACATAAAGCAGGTCCCAGGTTTGTCAGATCACAGATCAGTTGTAGTTGGTTGTAGTTACTTTTGGTGGTTCAGCTGTCCAATCTCTGAAATGATGTAGGTTGTACATTCCTGCCCCAATTCATCACTAATAAATCACTAATCACAGAACTTTAAAGTAAGATTTGATTTAGCACCTGATTTACATAGATTACAGGTTTTGCTTGATTATAGACTTAAATCAATGTAAAAAAAATACTTGGTAAATTTGTAAAAAATAAAAAAAAACAAATAGTTGTGAGCAATTAATGCTGTTTATTACATGCCAAAATCATGCATACATTTAAACAATGGATGGGACAACTAGACAACCCTGTTTCCCAACAGCATCACAGCTCATTTAGATCATTCCCAAATTATTATCACTGAATACTCTCATTTTTTCACTGAATACTCTCACTTTGCAATGCTTTTGGGAATATCAGCTAAAAACAACACTATTCTCATTTGATTTTTGTATTCATGCAGTATTATTTGTATAACTTGTAGCAACTCTAAATTAAACAGTAGGTCTCAATATATAATCTAGATTTTCATTACTAGGGCTCAGTATGACACGTATTTTAAAAAATTCATTTCACATGCTGCTAATTTGAAATACTCTGTAATAACCATCTAATTATATCTAGGCTGTTTATTTGTGGACAAGAATGATCCTTGGTTATATAACCACATTACAACAGAGCCAACGAATCTGTGAGTTCCAACAAATTTATTTTTAATGAGCTAGGCAAAGCCATGAAAGTCAAGCACACAATCGTGGCATAGCCAAGGAGATCTAACTATGATAACAATGCCTTAAACAGAGATCCGTCAAGGATGGCCATAATTTAAAAATTATAAAAGAGGTGAAAACATGAATCCCTCATTTCATACAAATTAATCTCTAACGGCTTTCACACTTGCAGTTTAGTCTAAAATACAGCTCGATTCACTTGACAATTAGATCATGCGAAAGCTATCATATGGGCTTCCAACCAAGAATACTTGTTGAACTGTGCTGCAATTTCCATAAATGTGAACACACCCTGTATTTGTGTGCACATTTGCAAGTGTTTCAGCCAAATATGTCATTGTTATTTTATTGTTATAAGTAATACATATATATTGAGTTGCATTGTGTTCTTCATGTACAATGATGACGTAAAATAAATGCAAATGAAACAGCGTTTAATAGTCATGATAGTCAAGTGAGCAGATCAAAGCTTAAAAAACTCAAAATTGGACTGTGGCAAAAAATATTACGTTATTAACCCCCTCTTATACTTGGCAACACTTATATTTCTTATGATTTAGGACGTTTACTTTTTATTATTGTTCTTTTTAATTTAGACTAGAGAAAATATTCTAAGGGTTCTATCAAATACAACAACTTTGTATGAAAAATGTTTTACCTCCACAATGTTAAAGAAATAATCTCCTACTCTTATGTTTTATTGTATAGGATTCTATTATTACTGAATGGGAAGCTATTATTCTAATTTCTTAGTGTCCTTCAATTTACCATAAATGTATATGTATGATTCTCCAACAACGGTTCACTGGAATTTGGAAGATAAAAAAATAAAAATAAATAAATACCCTGATCATGTTGGAAAAATATCAGCTAATACTTGATGCACTTTTACTGTTACATTCACACAACTGCAAATATCCAACCCAAACCCAGACCAGCTTTATAGTGCTAAGTTGTTAACATTAGGAAAACTGATTAGTACCATCCTAGCTTTTCTTGTTTTATAAATGATTAGGGTTGCAAATAAAGGCAGAGAATTAATTATACAGTAATTCCTTGCCACATCGCGGCTTTCGCGGCCTCACTGTAACGCAGGTTTGTACATGGAACATATCTTTTGTTTTGCGAACTTTTAGTTTTGCGGGATTTTGCGGTTATATTGGTAGTATTGTTAACAGTTATTTTAATCATTTTTGTGATAAAATAAGCCTTTTTTTAGCATAAAAATTTAAGATTTCAGAAGAGCTGTTCTTGGGTATGCAGTACATTCATTTCATCATCATCACCTTCATCATCATTAATACTGCACACTTAATTCATCGTCATCTTCATCATTCAAGTTGTATCTTCACTGGTGAGTACCCATATAGAATTTTCTATGTTAAAATTATGTAGGTTTAAGAATAGTGAAAGGGGAAAGGTTTATATGAGTGTGCAAGATATATAAGATATACAGGTATTCCGTATACTGTACTGTATATATAATAGGTTGCCACTTTGCAGATTGCAGGGGTTACGTTGCAGAGGGATTCCAGAGGGCGTGGAATTACTGTACTCAATAATCCTAATGTGGAGAGTCATTTGTTCACAGTATAGAACTAATCTGTCTGAGAACCTAATGAACCAAAAGCAAAAGCACTTTTTTTCCTCTCTCTTTTCTTCTCAAAAGAATGTATTCAATGAATTCCCTACAAATATTTCCAACAATAATAAATATCCACGTTTCCACACAGTAACAACCAAAATGATCTTGTGAAAATTGCCACAAAGGAAAAAAATATGTCAAAACAAATGTCATATGTTGTGTCAGAAATTACAACAATGGCAGATATCTAGAGATTCTACAGCTCACAACAGAAAACAATTCGGAAAGAAGTAAATTTGTAATTTTTTATGTTTTCAAGGCTCTTACAAAGAAAGTTGGAGCAGTTGCAGGAGACAAAAGTCTCATTCATGCAAAGCTTTTCTAGAACACATCAGCAGGAAATATGGTAAAATTTGGAAGGTGCGGTGGACTAAATGGCTGGATTCGATACTGGTTTTTTTCTTTTCACTTTAATTCACCTCAGATCTGCTAGTATATGAGCAATGTTCATAATTTTCAGACAAAAAAACAGTACAACACTAGCACATCACACTTTTATTGTATCTGTCCCCACCATATCTGTTTCTTCTCTTTTTGCGTATATACTATTCAGTCTCCTTATCTTTCATCTATGTGAATTGCTTTATTATACTTATTATTTATTGTGCTGTTGTATTCCATCCATTTCAATCTGTGATGAATAAAGTGATATATATCTTTATCTATCTATTCCATGGTATCCCTGGTACATTATTTCCAATTTATAAATACATAATTATTGATTGATGCCCAGCTCAGATGTGCTCTGCTTTCAGATTGGCACAGAAGCTTCCTCAGATTTCCCAAATTTTAAATCCTAAAGCAATCTGATTTACACATACATTTACACACACACCTTTGTTGCTGAGAAAATAAGAAATAAGAAACTTACTGTACAGTCAGCAGTCCTCCGTCCTTTAGATTTGTTTCATGCAATGAGTGCAGAAGCACTTCAGCCAGTTTGGTGTGGTTGGAAAACAGTGGGCTTTACCACTAAAAGCTCTGAACCCCGCCTAAAGACATCTATTTAAAGGATTATATAAAAAAAATAACTTCTACCCATCTTTCACGTTTTCAACTCACACATTTCACCATCCACAAAACCTTAATTATAGGATAATTATACATGACAATATATGAGATCATTCATCCAAAGACAGGATAAAGTCTTCCAGCATATGGGTATAAAATCAAATGCAGAACCGCGGATGTTTCCGAAAGCCAAATGAATTCTAAATATATATATATATATTCTGGCTTCGAAGAATGTATGATGGAATATACAGAATGTGCTTCTGGTTTCTCTGGGTTTTTTTTTACCTTGAATTTAAAACTCACTACAGATAGAGCCCATGTACTCCTTTAGTATATGTCACACAGACGTGTGCTGATAATCAGACTAAAGATATATTTCAATCTTGTATTACTGTTTCTTAAATTATAATTTTTACCACATCACTGGCATTCCAAATTTTCCCTTAAAAGTAAGTCAGCTGAGTTCATTTTTTTGTTAAAATACTGCCAGATTATACTAACATTTATTTATCTTCAGTGACCGTAATTTCCTAGACAGCATCAATTTCTGGAACACTGGGTGCAGGGTTGCCAGTTTATCACAGGGACCAAAGCACACACACTTTCATAACTAAGGGCAGCTAAATGTACACAATCCACCCACTGGAATGTTTTTGAGAACCCAGGTTCTACCATTCCAAAATAGCAAACCCCTTTCTTGGGAGCACAGGCCACAAAAATAGGACACACTCTTGTATGGGACGCCATTTTATCACAAGGCACCAAATACACACAATCATACACCGGACAGGTTTTGAGTACCTAATCTATCTATGGTCATGAAGGAAGAAACCTGGTGAACCTGAAGAAAACCCATAAGGAAAGTAACCTGAATCAAAACAGGATCCCTGATGTTTTTTATAAGTGTAAGTTTGTCCCTGAACATTGCTGAGGTAGCAGTGTTACCTGCTCAACAACCAACAAGCTTTGTTCAAAAGATCTTAATTTTAATCCAAGTTAAAAAGCTGAGCATTATTATAAATTTACCACTTGAAAACAAATTATATCTAGCAGTAAAGGGGTACAGTGTTGGGCCAATCAAAAAAGTCCCAAAAAAGACCAAGTCCCAGAAAGAACATTAAATCACACATCAAGTTCTTTGTTTTACACAATGCTTTAACTTTTATGAAAGTAGGTCTTTCACTAAGTTAGACAGGAAAATGTCCATGTAAAATGATGTCACTGTTAGCTTTCAGCAGCCATTGCTGCTCATAATGACATCCTGGAAAGGGGCCTTTTCAGGAAGTCATTATCTTCCTAATCATTAATTTGGTGGTATTTAGATTATAGCAGGAACAAAAGATTAAAGACATCTCCCTCAGTGCCTGTGCTGAACATAGCAGCAAAAAGTCCGGAAATTATGTCTAGTTTAAGAAATGGGGTCTTTTAACTTCTGTGGGAAGAGTGTGGTCAGAAGCGCCTTTATATCTTATCTTTGCACAAACATCTCCACACACAGCCTTTGCCCTTTTTTCAGCTCATTTCCACTTTACAAATGACCTCTGCCCGGCCACATTTACCTCAGTTGCAGATTCTCACAAACTCCCCACACTCCTAGCACAGGAAGTAGAAAACTTCATTTCCTGAGGAGATGTTACAGTGTCGATTCAGCATATTCTTCCTCCTTCCAACCTTTGGGAATTGGAATTAAATAGCTATCCATGATTTTCCAGGCCTGCAGCAACTGATTCTGCTGACTTTATGTAGAAAATATGAAACATCTCCAGGTGGAATTTTACCTTTGACAAGTACATAACAACCAATTAAACAGATTATTGCTTCCCAAAGTCATTTAAAGCATTCTCAAATTTGCTAAACTAGGATGCCTACCTACAACAATGTCTATAAGAATATGTGACCTCACTACACCCAACTATGCGATTAAATAAACGTGACTTACCCCAGTTTAACACTGACCCCAAACTCAACGGTACCCCAAACTCAACACTACAGTTATACAGTGTCAAATATATTTCTATTTAACAATGAAAAACACAAACACAAACATTGCGCTAATGATTTAACTATTAGAAAAGAAGCCTTAAATGTAGTTTCTTATCTATGTTTGACATAAGGAAATCTTCAGTATACATTGCCGTTACACTATCTTTTGTGGGGGAATTCCACAACAAGATCAAGTAACTATAGATGGGAAAAATGTCCATGTGAATTCATGTAAAAGTAATAAAAACCTTGTTGTGAGCATCTATTAGAAAAGTCTTATCCCCAGGTTGGTAACAGCCTTTCGCATTATGCCATGCTGTTGATTATTTTCCGACAACTGCACGTCCTGTCAATTTTTATTTCCAACATAGTGTCCTGTTCTTTTTTTACCCTCATGGTTTCTGATTGAATCCACCTGCTCCCCATTTCCCATCATGTAATTGAAGCCGCTTGTTTCTACTGTAAACAGAGTATTCACTTTTCTTCCCCTCATTGGCTGTTTTCCCACCTACAGTTTGTTTCCTAAAGTCTGTACTAGAGGATGACTTCTTGTGACATTTTTCATTCGTTTCGGTTGGTTTCTCATTGCAACGTTTTTCAAGTGCAGCAAATTGTTCGCATGTGTGGCTCGGGTGGTGCTTTGATGGACAGATCTTATGGATTCTCAGACAGGGTTGTTTTGCATCTGCAGGTGTGTTTTTATTACTGAAAAAAAGGCAGAACATTAAAGTTGTTAGCCATTTATCAATGTGTAAAAATTAATAATGGTTGTACTTGTTCTTACAGGGCTCAAATAGAGCTTCAACAGAATGAAATTTGCCTTTGGTTTTAATTATAATTTCCAAAATATTCTTTCAAAAGATGCACTACAAACTCTACAAATAATCCCCAGGTTGCAGCCTCAAGGCTTAGTACATATGGAACCTATTCTGGTTTCATACTATTTTTCTGTGCAATTTCCTTGCCTACAGCATGTGTTTTTATGAGAATATTTTTACTTTGGTTAACCTTGGTTGTCTGCCTGCTTGCTGACCTCAAATACTGACTGTGACAAGGATTTAAGTAAACTATCCGTGCTATCAAATGATGTCATTTGGCTTTGAGTTGGTCAATTTGTTCTAATGGTCAACAATGTTAACCTTATGCTGTAAAGCACAAAACATTCTCTGTGTATCCATCTGGGTCAACAACCTTTTTCCTAGAAACTGGGATTAAATGCCAATATCTGCCTTATATTAAGTGTACTGATCCTCGATCATTTCTCCTTCATCATATATGTGTTTTGTTGTAGCTGGGAAAAGCCTAATCTGACCCGAAGTCAGTTGTGCAGAGTTGAGCACTGCACATAAGACCACATATCTGTGATCTCTGCTGTGGATTGGACTTCCCACGATGCCCACACATGTCACTATACCCACAGATTGTAGCTACTACATGATGTAATCGCACTGCGCTGAATGCAATCTCATCCACCACCCTGCTGTCGACAAGCTGCAAACAACTCAAGCCTACAGAAGGAGTATGAAAAAAAGGATTAGAGAGAGGGAAATGACAACCAGACGACGAGCAAAAGGGATGCAGGAGTTGTTTGAAACACAATCATGAAACTCCAAAAAATTGTTTCAGGGTTGATCTGGGATCTGCTGGACATGTGTTGTCTTTGAATGCAGGATCAAATTCTTAAACAGTTTGGTAGATCTTAAGCTGGTTTTGATGTGCAGAAAAGAGTAGAAAAAAGGAGGGAAACAACCACAAAGTCGTTGAGAAGAAACAGAGCAGAACGACTGAAGAGGGTTTAGAGACAATGGTTCACACACACACATATATATACACACACTGCTTTGGACATGAAGGTCTCTGGTGGGATTTGGGATCTTGAGAGACTTGAAGACAAATGATGTGAGGAACAAGTAGGACGGCACGATAAAATCTATGCAGCTGCTTTGCTTAATAGTGAAATCTTAACGATTTATCGCAATCAATTTGTAGGAAATGCTTCAATAAAATTGACATGAAACAGACTTTATTGTCTGTGATTTTATATCCCTTCACAGAAAAGTATAAAAATAATAATCAGCAGTTTCATTGGAACTGAAACATTTACACGAAGCCCACGAAAGTGTGTCATTTAAACAGAATAAATATAAAGTTAGCCCATTATTGAGATCTAATTTTAAAATGTAGTTAAGCTACACACTTACACTTAATTAAAAAAGTGGGAATTGGAGTAACGCTAATGGCTTAATATATCTGACAAATACCCAGCTTTAATCAAAGTCAGTACTGCTGTTGATTACACTGAATTTATTAAATAAGACAAAAGTCAGGAATGTGATCCGGACATGATTAATTGAGAAACACACACACACACACACACACACACACACACACACACACACACACACACACACACACACAAATGCAGGTCCTGCTTCCCTTCCCTCCAGACAAAATCTCCAAACAATAGACAGCCAGTGACTAAAGCCGTTTAACAGCCACCCTCACCATGCTGCTCACTGCTGGAGCTTAGTGTTTAAAAAGGCCCTCTAGCACACAGAGAAAAAGAAAAAAAAAAGGAAGAGAGAGAGAGAGAGAGAGAGAGAGAGAGAGAGAGAGTATAGAGCCTGATGGCCTAATAAGTAAAAGTCAAAAAAAACTATTGTGGCTGACATTTTATGGCCTCTTTTAACAAGATGTAATACAGCTGCTTTAGAACATCTTCATATTCAGATCAAGAAGATTCGTCCGTACAAAAAGTGTCAATGAGTTCGGAAAAACGTGTATTTGGACACCTGATTCACATCTGTGAGTTCAGTTCCAGCACATACTGTTTTAATGGAGTGAGTGCTGTATACTTTTTGGCAGTTTGTCACTGCTGGCTTCCTGTCTGGCAGCAGAACTGAGACACTCATGCAATATTTCCACTCGTTCTCTCCCGCTCTTTTTAAAGGACTGTACGCATTCGGTATACTGGCCGAACCAGGGACACTCAAGGCCAAAATGGTGACCACATCCTTTGTCATGACCTGAGAGAAGTAAAAAATTACACATACACACACCCCTCACTGATGGATGTAAAGGAAAATGTGAAACTGCTAAAAATGAGGAAACGGTCTAGTCTTTCCCCTTCTCAGAGCATTTCTTTGGAATTAAATGCTGGGGGGAAAAAGCCCCTTCCTCCATCAACCACTATCTCTACTTGCCCCCTCCTCACTCAGGAAAAGCATCTCAAGCTGTTGGACAAACAAAGAAAATAAGCTCCTTTTTCCTTCCCTTCTCTCCTTCTCTCAGTCCATGTAAAACTAAGGGATGAGTCTCTGTTGGTTTTCTTCACCTCTGTTTTTGATCTCCTTAGAGAGAGTAGAGGAGGAATGTAGGACAGAAAAAAAAAGGTCTCAACTCTTCCATGCAGTGTATCTCTTCTTATTTATGCTGATCTGGGATCAGTGTGGAGTTTGGTCTTTATGATGATGTCATATATAAAAACATGTCAACTATATTTACCATTCTCCGAAAGTATCAAATCGGTGCTTTAACCGATGACCCATTCCATTGCTAGTCACAGTAACTAGACATTAAAATCAATGTTTATTGCTTGCACTTCCCCAGTACTTTTCCTGGAACCATTGAAAGCTGGTCTTGAGATATTTCCCCTAAACTGTGAGTAACAGAGCACAATCTGGTCAGGAAACTTTGAAGAGAAAATGCAAACTAAATATATATTATTAATTCATGTGTTACAGATATGTAGCCATTTATCAACGCTATAGATTTGACAACATATACACTGTACAGAACATGAATTATTAAAACACTCTTCTCTGAAAGCATTGCAACAGCAATTTGTTATAGAGCGTACACATTTTAGACAATATAAGGCAAAAGAGCTACGATTGAATTCTCTGATATTTAAATTTTGGTTTAAAAGATTTATTCGCATCTCTTTTTTATATCCAAGCCTTTCTGATGGTACTGCATGTACGAGTAAAGAAATTACCAAGTACCATATTTATAATAATGAAATTGCAGCCTAAGGAGTTATGCATGTATTGAAGTTTGGGTACTTTTCTGTTGCTCCTCTGATCTAAAAGTCCAAAAAAATTAATTATGCAGCACAGAATTAGTATCAGTCTGATGCACACAGTGTATGTGAAATTCAATTTCTATTTGCATTAGCTTTGGATCTGAACTTTGTAAATTAAGGTTTGGGGCTATAATCATATATTTGGGATACTGGTCAGTCTTAGTAGTTTGTTCTAATAGCATCATCAGTTCATCAGTTCAACTCATACACAGGACTTTATAAACTAACAGACTCATTTCACACGAGCTTGTTAGAGCAGGTCATAGTACTGACACTCAAGTATGAACCGATATGAACATGCACAAGCTGTTTTGTCTGGTCGACCTTCCACATGGTAGGCATGCAGTTTCTCAGTGTTGACTGTCACTAATGCAAAAACATTGTAGAAGAATACAGTTAACTTCCAGCTACAGTGATTAGATACGAGGCTTCCACTGGAACATCTGCGTTACCTTTTATGACATGAATAAAGTGAAAGCATGGTCATTCACCGACCAGGTGTTTATGATCTGCTCGGCTTTGGGCTATGTCACATCCAGAGACACGATCAAAACAAGCACAATGACGTCATGCTCTGCATCCTCAAGCGGCCGCTTTATCAAAAAAAAGGGAGAAATTAACTGCTTCCGGTTGTCCCGCGTTAGTGCGCGTGCACGGCGGATTTTTTATTATAGGACAATAATAAAAAAAAAACGCGTACTGAATTAAAATCGGAGCCGCTGTTTTCTTAGACGAACTGCCAAGTATATGATCGGATTTAAGGCCCTGAACGTTACTCACGTAGTGTTTGGACGGATGCCGCCTTTTCTCCACGTCCACCACTTTCACATCCAGAACGGTCCGGAGCTGCATTTCGGAACCAGTGGTGTACTGAAAATGGATAAAAAAAATACTGAAAAGGCGAGAATCTAAGAAGAAATCCGTGGGATTTGCTCGGCTGGGCTGGACGAGAGAGGTGGTAGAGAGGAACACAGAGCGGGACAGTCACGGAGAGGTCTGCTGGAATAACGTTGCTCTTCTGTTCCTCATGGAAAGCGCTCGAGCGTTTCCGCTTTGCCCCGCCGGTAACACAGTAGCGCTCCAACACCAACCCCTGGGGCACTCCAACTTCTCTATTACCGCCTCGTGGTGGGAAAAACGATCTCCATCTATTCTAACGGAGGAATCTCTTTCTGTGGAGCTCGATGAGAATCCACACTGACACGGTTCCCTACCGTTGGGTCCGAACGGAAATGCACTATGAAATAAAATATTTATGCATATGATCAAAGAAGGATTTGTACTAATACTGTGTTCCGGTTCTTTGTGACAAATGCAATAATCGCAGGCTGCAAACAGGGTTAAACGTAAGCGTGGGGGTAAAAAAAAAAAAAAAAAAACATGGACCAGCCCACGGCTTCTCCTTTAAATGTGAGCGCGCGATCCCGTTAGGCGTAAGGCTCGCGCTTGTGCTCAGCTGCTCGGATCCCAAGTGTAGGGGAATGGGATTCGATTCCTGGCACCTGAATCGGTTCAGTGAGTCGATTCCGGATACACAAGACGCGTGTCCTTGGCGAGCAAGTCAAGGTTTAGTGATATTAAACCAATCTATTTTAAACTTATCGCCAGATGAAGTGCTGCAAATAAACTGGGGTTAAATCTGTGACCGGGTCTCATTTTGATTTCGATTTGAGATGCGAGTCGCTTTCAAGTGATGTTCAACTAAAAGCCAGGGTTTTTTATAGGAATTTTTTCATTTGGCAATGTTTAAGACGACAAACACTGCTGTTTTACGATGTAGATGATAATCAAATCTTATACTTTGCGAGAATTTGAGCCGGATGAAGGATTTGGGTTTGATAATTGATTCCCAACGCTGGAATCGACGAATCGACTCTTTGGAATTGATTCGGGATTCTCAGCTTTTTTCTTGTAGGCCGGTGTGTGTGTGTGTGTGTGTGTGTGTGTGTGTTTGTCGGTCTGGCAGCGTGCAAATGAATATTTGAAAGAGAGGAATAAGCAACCAGAAAGAAAGCAGAAGGAATTGGAAGCTAAAACAATTGCACATCTGCTGCTTGGTTCCTTGCCATAAATGTAGAGGGGCATTACTGCTCAGATCATGTTGTGGTACCAAGTGGAATCCATCCAGCCAGCGCTTTTTAATGAGCCTCTTCCTGCCCAGTTCAAGTAGGATAAACACCACCAACACACATCCAGCACATAATCTATTTAGCAGTTCTCAAACCAAAAAAAGTTGCTGTACACAAGCTGAATTGATAAAACAAAACAATTTATTAGATTAGACAGATGATCAGCTGCCAATAGGACGGCAGCCCAACAAAACTGCATGGATACAGATGTGCTCACGAACAGCTGGCTATTCATTCGGTCATGGCGCCCCCCTGTGGCCATGTTTACAGCGGAATAATCTCCACTCATGCGGTGTACACATTCTTTCATAGTCGATAAAGTAGTTAAGTGATTGGAAAAATGTTACACACGTTTCCTACCATATTGTAAGACTCATTCTTCAAAATGTAAAGAGAACAAGTATTGCGATGTTGCCTTATGACTAATAATACCACTGTATTATCTTTGTAAAAGCTCTTCTCAAACCCAGATAACTAAACTTTTAAATAACAAAAATGATTGCAAAAACAAACTCTGGTGCATTATCTTAATTTTACAACTAAAAGATACACTTTAATACCAAATATCTTTTTTAATCACAAAAAATATATCCTTTCTTTATTTTAATGCAGGGCAAGTCTGATATATAGAGAACTGATATATAGAGGTGTGTAGATTTTGTTCTATAGATTGAATTAAATGCTGTCTTAAATAAGCATAAATCACAGCATGTACATTGACAGATTGCTCTCTGTAGCAAATCGGTCAACAGCATATCATCCACACACAGCAAGCTCTTGCACAGCCCAATAAAGACTGAACCAGACACTTTAAGACACTCTATGGACTTTTCTTTGATTGGATATAACTAAGATTTCTGGCGTGAACTTTCCCCAAACCCTGATATTATAAAATTGTGTAATGGGCATCTGAAGTACTGATGATTTCACTGTTACACTCTAAGAACTTTAGCACCACATCCAGGGCCTCTTTGTTCAGGTTACGGCTATAACGCTGCCTCACACTGGACAAGATATGAAGCACATGGCAACCCTTCTCAGCATCTGAAATCAGACAGAACAAGCAAGAACTTGCTGTTTACTTTACTTACCTTATTGTTCTCTTATTTGGATTATTTCTAATTTAAGAAAAACACGAGTCAGGGATTGTGACATCATTTATAGTCATGCCGCTGCTGCACAAGCATTAAGAAGGATTTTCTGCATTTATGAGTTATTTTGCAGCGACAAGGCAACTTACATTTCTCTACTTTGCAATCCTCTCTCAAGATGTCACAAATCGCTGCAAGCAGATCTTTGTCATGTTCAGTTACCTGCAGGAGACACTCACAGGAATCACGTTCGAGTTTTTTTTATGCTATTACTCCAATAGATGATACATTCCAAAATAAATAGCTTTCTCTAATACATATTTCTATGTATACAGAAAGAGCTTTATTTTTTTATTTTGTTCACTTATGCCTATACAGACGGTTTTATATAAAATATGATATAGAAATCAGTAACAAATACACTGGGCTGAATTAAACTTTTCTCATAAGTGCTACTGTAGTAAACTTGGTATTATACATAAAATCAAAAGTGCGTTATTACCTCGCAAACTAAAAGCACAGAATTTTTGTAATAAAAATACAGTACTCAGAGGCTGCAGTAGATATTAACCAGTGTGTGTGTGTGTGTGTGTGTGTGTGTGTGTCTGTCTGTGTGTGTGTGTGTGTGTGCTTGTCTGTGTTGAGGCTGAAAATGCCTACATTGTACACCTCATCCTGAGAAAGTACTTTGCGGAATATCTCTCCCTCCACCTGCAAAATCTTCAGCGTCTCTTTGAGAAGGTTCCTGATCTGTGAAGGAACCGTCGACTGAAGAGAACCAGGCTCCTAAAAACACAACAAACAAAAAAATCCCTTAATTATCATCATTTTTGTCAGTGATAAAAATCTATAAGCACTGTATCCTCACTGTGGAATTTTCGGACATTCTTCTCCACGTTTCCTACTTTTAGAATTACCCAAGAGGCAACATCTTTTCTGTTATCATGCCCAGATGAATCCTATACCAACACATTTAAAAAAAAGTCTAACTATTGTTATGTTAATTATAGATTTTCTGATTTTTTAAAAATAGACTATCATGTATGTATTTTTTGTCATGCATCATACCTGTTCCTCTGACGTGTCTGCAGCAGGCTGTTGGATCAGAGGGTGTAAAAGGTACTCAACATCATTGGGTCGAAACCTAGTCACGTCCTTCTCTTTTAGGAACTCCTTCAAAATGCACACAGCCTGAGCCAGAATACACTGGAAACTTGAGGGGCTACAATTATAAAAACAAAAACAAAAAAAACAAACAACAAACAAATGAGTGAAAATGTATAACCTCAAAGACATTTTAATCTCACATGAAACATGATTTTTTTTTGTTTTTTAAGGTGCCAATATATTTTACTATGGCTATAATCGACTCACTCAGTAGAGCTTGCACTAAGCTCAGTGGATGGGACATGGAATGGTTTGTCATAGCAGTCTCTGTAGAGCTGGGGCATCTCCAACATCCGGGAGATCTGCATGCTCATCACAGGATCATTCACTTTATCTTACACGCATATATTTATACACACACACACACACACACAAAAATAACATAACCTACTTAAACACTTTATAAGAGTACACACAGCTCACTAACCAGTTCATATTTAAACATTAGAAAAACTTTTATTTTATAAACCTTTATTAATTCTTGGCCAACAACCAGAACTGTACCACATCTGACTGCTGTAGCCCCTTTACCTCAAAAATTCATTGTGCATTCCGAGACGCTTTTCTGCTCGACATGGTTGTAAAGACTGCTTATTTGATTCACGCTGGACTTCCTGTCAGTATCAAGGTGTTTCTGCAGTTAGAACTGTTGCTCACTGAATGATTTATGCCTAATTCTACACACATCCTTTCATGAGCTAACCCCAAGTGTCCCCAAGTGCTATAGGTTGCTCACAAAACAAGGAGGCCGTGATCTCTCTCTGCTCTCGCGAGGTTTTAAGGGATCCGCGAACTCGAAGCAGATCTCCAATCTCCACCACTGTGCTGATTCGTTGTGCCTCCAGGAGGTTCCTCAGCTGCTCCTCTATGTTAAAACCATCTCCAGTAGGGTCTTTATCTCCTGAAATATTAATGACAGCTTCATTTTAGTCAAAGAAAAAAGTCAAATGTGGTCAACAGTGACTGAAATCTTGCCCGATATGAATGTCTTACCTGTTAATGATTCTGTAAGATCTTGCAAATTTTCATCTTTCCAGCAGAGGCAGTTGATGACTCCAGTACTGTCATCCACTTAATATACAGAGAAAACATCAACCAGCATAAAGCTAAGATATCCTCTGGACCACATTGTGTTATTAAGCTAATAATTACTGTATAAGATAAACAATTCACTCAACCTCCATAACAATAAAAGTCATCTCTCTCCTTCCTGTACACCACAGTTCCCAGTACATCCACTTGGAACAGCGGGTGAGTTTTATAGAAGTAGATTCCTGTGGGTAGTGAAATGTCATATCAAGACATGATTTTTAACTACACGACTTTCTTGTAATATTCTTGTTCAGTATATGCTTCATCATGGGTTTATGGAAAACCTGGAACTTGTCGAGACTCTCTCATCTGTAGGATGTCTTTAATGTAAAGCTGGGCATAGGCAGAAAACACAGGGTCCAATCCCCACAGCAGTGATGGAAGTTCATCCTCAGCATCACCTTGATTACCATCCATCAGTGCACCATAATCAATAGTATCCTAAACTCTTGAACCAGGAAGTTTCCTACAGAAAAATTTAAAAACATCAGACATTGTTCTTGTCCTGGTTTAGGTTTTCTCTGTGGACTGAAGATCAACTATTTGATATGAAACAAAAGTTAAACGAGTCAAACAAAGGCACCACGACGCTCAAGTTACACTGCAGAAGCCATTACATCATACCACATATAGTGCAGCTATATAGTAAGTATAGAGTCATTTGTACATCTGCTAATGCTAATGCTGTACTTCCTCATAACCTTGTGCTCCATAACATCTGATCACATGCACATCAACTTGTGCTGTTAATATCATGAACAGCAGCTACGCTAATTCCTTTCCACTGATTCTACTTCTCTCCCCATCCCGAGGCACCCTAAGGTTGCTCCAGCCCCAGTCACATCCCACCTCATGAAGATTGTGGACCTTTAAAGAAGTAGATGTCGACCCCGCAAACATGCCGAACCATCTAGAGACGCACCAGTGCCAATTGGATCCCACTACATGTGTGTAGTTTCGACACTGGACCTCCTTGAGTGTTTAAAGGCTCAGGCATGGAGAAGCTGATGTTGGATCTGTGATGATCGCAAATGTTGAACTATTTTATGAGTTGCTCAGTAGCTCCTAGTTTTATAACCACAAATGACTGTAGAAGACTGTAGAAAGAACATTACTAATAATCTTATACTCCAGTGCTCATGTTAGTTCTCACTCTCCAGTGTTCTGTATTGTTTAAAGACTTTAATCAAACTCATGATGTCACCAAATGAGGATGGGTTCACCTTTTTTGAGTCTTGGTTCCTCTCAAGGTTTCTTCCTAATATCATCTCAGGAAGTTATTCGTTGCCACATCAGGGATAAATACAAACATAAATACAGAAATACAGAAATACACTTGACTTGACTTGACTTGACTTGAATTGACACTTGAATTGACTTGACTTGACACTTGAATTGACTTGACTTGACACTTGAATTGACTTGACTTGACTTGACACTTGACTTGAATTGACACTTGAATTGACTTGACTTGACACTTGAATTGACTTGACTTGACACTTGAATTGACTTGACACTTGACTTGACTTGACACTTGAATTGACTTGACACTTGACTTAAAGCCTATTTCTTGCCCAACTCTTCTTCATTAGATATTTATTTAAAATATATATTATATACTCATTTATTACTATTGTTCAATGCGATTTAAATGTTATATAACTAGAACATTAAAAAATAATAATGATTTAAAAATAATGGCATAAATCGATAAATAACTCACTTTTTAAATCGGAAACCAGACACGGTGTTGTTTCTTATTCGTCGCAATTTCAACTACGGTCAGACACAGACCGAGTGCACATATACTGCCCCCTACCGCAGTGAGTGCGCATAGCACCTAAATTACACGAGAATAACATTCTCGAGTTTCTTATGCTCTGCACACACCTACTAGCGATGCTGAGATTCACAGATTCGCATCGGCATAAAAGTAAATCGATTTAAAAAAAAAAAAAAGTTGGCATTTGTATCGTGATGCATCGTTTTTACATACAGTATCTCACAAAAGTGAGTGCACCCCTCATATTTCAGCAAGCATTTTAGTATATATTTTTAAAAGACAATATCAAGAAATGAAACTTGGATATATTTTAGTCAGTGTGCAGCTGGTATAGCAGTACAGTATAGCAGTCTGTTTTTTAAAGCCAGCTTCTCTACCTGATGCACAGCACGAGGAATCAACTTCTTTGATGGACCCTTGCAAGGCCTGTTCCGAGTGGAACCCGTCTTGGAAAACCTTCTTGTATGACCCTGACCAGTACTGTAACTCAGTTCCAGGGTGTTAGAGATCTTCTTATAGCCTCAGCCATCTTTGTGTAGAGCAACATTTCTAATTCTAAAATCCTCAGAGAGTCTTTACCATGAGGTTCCATCTTGAACATCTAGTACTCAGGATGATTGTACTCAAAGCACCACATTTTAACTGCTCTAATACAAGATACACACATTTGTATGGTCCTGTCAAGCAGACAAAAGCATGAACATGATGAATAGGACATGTGGTTTTGCATAGTTACAAGACGTACAGCTGTTATCACTTTGGAAATCCAAAAATTGTTGGCCAATATTGATTTGTAGATTGATTTCTCCTCTCTAAACCTTTTCTCAAGCGTGTTCTCTCAGCACCAATGCTGCTTTGTGAATATGACGTGTCACAACACTACCGAGACCAAGACGTGTCCTGAGACTCACATAAATTATAGATTAACATGGCAGAGGTAGAACGGCAACTTTCCTGGAGACAGAACAGGGAAATTACATCTGGGTTTTTTTTTATTAATCCTTCTTTCTTTTTTTGCACTACAAAGGCGTGTTTGTGAAAGGGCCAAGTCAGAGAGCACTTAAGTCCATTTATTCTTTGCTCTCTGTCTGAACCAAAGAAATGTACGTAAACTATCTGTACCATATTGAATTGCATAGCATCATATTTTTTTCATTGTATCGTGTTACATTAAATCGGATCACGGTGCATCGTTATTGGGGTGAATACTATCGCATCAGTAGGTGCATCATATGTATATCATTTTGTTGGCTATGTAATAAGATGCAAATTGTATCAGCTTTATTTATGGAGATACACATTTCTACCACTTACCAATGAATGGACCTGTATAGAATGCTGTTTAACCTCCTATGGAAACATGAGATACTATACTCTTTTTTTGCTTTGTCCGAAAACAATAGCTTCACAGTGTAGATTTATTCATTACTAGAGACCTACTGCACTTTTGTACGTCGCTCTGGACAAGGGCATCTGCTAAATGCAGTCTGTGGTTATCAACATGAAAGTGCTACCTTGTTTAAAACATCTAATATAAATGGGTTGAGACAAATTTTTGTCTAATTACTCATAAGGTCAAGGATGTACTGTATGTTTTACAAAATACTTTATATGCAATTTTTTTATTTCTTTTTTATATTTCTGGCTTTGTTCTGTATGTTAAAAAAAACAACAGTTCATTTTCGGTTCTGGAAATAGAGTCCCTTTTCACAAAAGATTTCCTCTAAACAAAATGACAAAACAAATATTCTTCCTATTCAGTGTTTCTAATACTGTACTTGATGTTGTAAGACTTCTGATGGATCCTAAAACATGAATGAAAAAAGAAGTTCCTAAGGTAACCGCAAGGAGGCACTAAACAACCAAACTAAAATCTTAAACCCACTCTTTAACTCCAGTCATACCAAGAGAAATGTATGTGGATTTTGACAGACACGTGCATGTTCCTACTGTTTATTTGCAACAAACTAGATCATGTTAACGTAATTTTAAAATTGAAAAATGCATCCCTAGAATGAATTACAGCCTTACACACTTTAGGTGGATTATTTTGCCATGGCTCTTGTAAAACTTCCCAAAGTTGTTCTTCACTAGTGGGAGATTTCTTTCTGAATTTGTGATCGAGTTCATCCCAGAGCAGCTCAATAGGATTTTTGTGCAGTGACTGGGCAGGTCATTCCATTATAAATAACAGGTGATTGTCTTGTCGGATGGTGAAGTTGGGTCAATTAGCCACAGTCCGGACGGAATTGCATTATGTTGAAGTATGGAATAGTATCCATGTTAGTTAAGTATTCCTTTTACTAAAATGTTGCTGACAATGTTGTCAGACTGTGATGGGAATATATTTGAAAAAATATGACGTTTCCATTCAGTAAATATTTTTTTATTTGAGCATGAAAAATTCTCCTCACTTTACACAGTACAGAAAACTTCAGTGTATTAGAAGGTGTAGGTGCTGCATCTTGATCTTTGATTTTAATGACACCACACACACACACACACATAACTAAGAGGAGGTCAACGAGTTGAGGATCTCTGTTTTTTTTTAATTACCAATGTGTTATAACATGATTTTATCAGACCATTATAACCAGGCTTAAGCCAGTCAGTAGACTAAGGTGAGTTCAGTTCTGATATGTTATCAAAAGCATAAAAGCAAAAAACTCTCAGTGAACAATTTCTGCATAAATTTCCACCTTTTCTAGAATGTCTACACTCGTCTATGTATCACAAGTTCTACAGTACAAAATAAGCAACAACGATACTAAATGTAAAAAATAAAAAAATTACAATCTAGCAATTTGAGGACTATAATTACCTGCAGGTTTTAAAGGCAACATTGTAAAAATAAAAATAAAAATAAATCTTCACAATGTTTTGCTGGGTATGTATTTTTGTAATTATCACCAGTGCTCCCTTTTTGAAGCGTTTCACATTGAATACTTTACTCCATCGACAGAGATACTGAATGTAGACACTTTATCTGGTAAGTCAACAAAGCCTACAACCCTTGTACAGACTTTTGTTGTGAGCGAGTGTGTGAATGGAAAAAAACCACCAGAGATGAAAAGTATTGAAGTACAAATGTATTTTTCTGGTATCAGTACTTTACTTTTACACTATTTATTTTATAACTTTTTACTTTCCCTCCACATTTTTTACACAGATATCTGTCCTTTCTGCTTCTTACATTTACAAAACAGGCTCATTACTTTAGTTTTGATCTATTTGGTGACATGATCAATATTTTTTTCTTCTCATTGCATGCTGCTTTAAAGCCCATCCACTTATTCTTGGCATTGCATGCTTTTTTTAATCTACCACTGGTGAGCCATTTCCTGGTTCTCAAGCAACACAGATGTAGACTAGTTTACGAAGCTCACAACAAGCAAGGCAGAAGGCAACAAGAAGTATGGCTAACGCGGAGTCAGCGATGTAAACATGACTGAGAACAGAGACACTTCTGATCATCTGATCATCATCATCATCTTTGCTCTGCTTGTGTTCTATATGGTGGTTGTTCAGACATTTATTAGATAACGAAATTTTACATTATTTTGTATTAATATATTAATATAATGTAAGAACCAGTTACCAGCGTGACACTAAAACAGGTAGTAGTAAAAGTTACTTCATACTTAATGGAAGTACATTTTACAGCCCAAACGTCTTTACTTTAACTTGAGTCAAAAAGTGTGGTCAATACTTCAACTTTTTCCAGAGTTTGTTATAACATAAGTATCTAAAGTTCTACTTGAGTGAAGGATGTGTGTCTGTTTGCCATTGCTGACCCACACAGAGTTATCAACCTCAATGAAAGAGAGATTCCCACCAGTCTTTGTCTTACATACACGTACAAGCTCAACACACTGTTTGTGTACAAATTGGGAATTCCAGATGACTGTTATGTGAAACTTCACATCTGTTACACTGTTTAACGTTTAACTATGAAGTCACTCCATCACACATTCGCTGTTTTTTCCACTTCTCCAGGCAAGCACTATTTGTCTTATTCCATCAAATAAACCACTTTGTATTGATTACCGGCTGTGCTGCATTACTAATCCCACATCAAAGTTGACGATTTTCCAAAAACAGCATGTCCCAAAATGTTCCAAAGTTTCCAATAAAGTGAAGGATGTGTGTCTGTTTGCCATTGCTGACCCACACAGAGTTATCAACCTCAATGAAAGAGAGATTCCCACCAGTCTTTGTCTTACATACACGTACAAGCTCAACACACTGTTTGTGTACAAATTGGGAATTCCAGATGACTGTTATGTGAAACTTCACATCTGTTACACTGTTTAACGTTTAACTATGAAGTCACTCCATCACACATTCGCTGTTTTTTCCACTTCTCCAGGCAAGCACTATTTGTCTTATTCCATCAAAGAAACCACTTTGTATTGATTACCGGCTGTGCTGCATTACTAATCCCACATCAAAGTTGACGATTTTCCAAAAACAGCACGTCCCAAAATGTTCCAAAGTTTCCAATAATGGAAAACATAAATTAATAATACGTTTATTAATTAATTAAACAATAACAAGTATTTAACTCGTAATAACAGGTAACACAGTGCTCGTCACAAGACACCAATGCCTGACTAATGCTCTTGTGGGTAAATGATCACAAATCCGCACAGCCATTTTTCAGAAGAGCGAAGTCTGTTATAGCAGCAAAGAAGGATAGACTCTGTGTTAATGCCCGTGGTTTTAAAATGGAAACTATTGGAAGTGATGAAAAAATGTCCACATTCTCTTGACCATGAAACATATGAGTTGTGTTTATCATGTGACCTTTATCTGGAGTTCTTGTTTAGGAAAGTTCAAATGTGTATTTCCAATAGAAAGTGGAAAGCACTTGTTGAATTCAAATAAACAATCTGACTATGGTAATCATACACAAGCTATTAACTGAAATACAAACCAAAAAAGCAATATACACACTAAGGGGTCAAATCAAGCCGACTTGAACGGTTCACATCATCTAATGTGCCACATAAAGCCTAATAATAGACCTCCGTGGACATGCTCTCTGTTTTACTCAATCAACCTTGAACCAGGATTTATATTCTTTAAGAAGAAGAAGAAAGGTGCTTCATAGTTGTCACACATACTTTACAGCACAGTGAAAGTCTCCCTTTGCATATCCCAGCGATGTTAGGAGGCAGGGTTCAGAAACTTTACAGTGCCCCTGGAGCACAGAAGGTTAAGGGCCTTGCTCAAGGGCCCCAAGGGTGGCAGTTTTGGCGATATCGGGGCTTAAGCTCCAGACCTTCCGATCAGTAATCCAGAGCCTTAACCACTGAGCTACCACCACCCCTTTAAGGCCTGTATATGAGGATCATGCTATCCCAGCAGCACCTTCTGTAGTCTGTCTGCTGGCACACTACTCTCGTCCTCTGACTCAGCGTCGCTCTGTGGGTTGGAGCTGCAAGGAGAGCTGCATTCAGGGGAGCAGAGGTACTGCATGAGGGGCAGGCGGAACTTTCCACAGAAGTCGACAAACTTGATATGACGCACTCGTGAGTCAAAGTATACACCTGAGAAAGGAGAAAAAGCACAAAGGAATAGACTGAGAAGTCTTAATCTTAATCGGAATCAAAATCAGAAAAGGTTTTAATGCCAGGTATAGCAAAGGGTTAAGCAAAGAGCACTTTACAGTACTAGGAGTCTGTTTGGGTGTCAGGTGCAAACATATACAGGTACGAAATGTGTACACAGTATGTGTGTACACTGTATACAGAAAGTGGCTTTGCATGAAAAGTAGAGCAATTTAGAATGTAAAAGTGAAAGTGACTGTCCAAACATATATACAGACATGAAGTATGTACACAATCTAGAATGAAAGAAATATTGTATACAGAAGCGTGTTTGCATGAAAAGCAGTGCAATTTAAAATATATGAACGTGAAAGTGACTGTCCATAAGTTTTTGGAGGGGGGCATCTGGGGTAAGTGTGGCACTGTTCAGCAGGCTGACTGCAGTGGGAAACAAACTGTTCTTGAGATCCTGGTACCCATGGACTGGAACCGCTTCCCAGAGGGAAAGGACTGAAAGAGATTGTTTCCGGGATGAGAGGGGTCGGCCGAGATCTTGGCGGGAAGGGAGACTGCAGACGATCACCTTCCCAGCTGAGTGGATTACACGCTGCAGCTTGGCCTTGTACCTGGCTGTAGCTGCAGAAAACCAGACCATGATGCAGGATGTGACAATAGATTTGATGATGGCAGTGTAAAAGTTTACCAACATCTTCGCAGGGAGGAGAAACTTCTTCAGCTGCCACAGGAAATACATCCTCTGCTGAGCCTTCCTCATGAGGGAGCTGATGTTCTGCTTCCACTTGAGCTGGTGGTGCCCAGGAAGTGAAAGGACTCGACAGGAATTGAAAGGACAGGAGAGTCACCGAGGATGACAGAGGGGAGGGGGGCTGGGTCCTTCCCGAAAACCACTATCATTTTCATTGTCTTGAGAGAGTCAAGAGAGCTCCAGGTTGTTCATGCTGCACCATGACACCAGATGGTCCATCTCATTCTGGTAGGCGGACTCGTCCTCGTTAGAGATGAGGCCGATGAAGGTGGTATTACGAGCAAACTTCAGGAAAAAACACAGCCTTGGGGGATCCAGTGCTGATGTTCCAGGAGTCAGAGACATTCTTTTCCTGCCTCACAAACTGCCATCTGTCTGTCAGGAAGTCCGTGATCCAAATGCACATGGAGTCAGGCACATTCAGCTCTGAGAGCTTATCTCTGAGCAGAGCTGGGACGATTGTGTTGAAGGCAGATGTTTATAATGTTTATAATGATAATGTTTATAATGATTTATGTCCATCTGCTGTGTCAACTAAATTGAATCACTACATTTAAGGTATTCTTAAAACCAGAATATTATTAGATTTCAGGTTTAAAACCTCTCCCTTTAGTGTATTCACTGTACTAGAAAGGAAGATTTTGGTATTTGTCCCACAATAACAACTAGCTAGTCATGACTAAATACCTGCAAATCAGCCATTTACATTTATTATGGTGAATTACAATTGGCAAAATAGTCAATTGGCCAGTAATCTACTGGACAATACAGGAAATGTCCACATACATAACCCTGAGGATTTATTCTTGCACTGGCTCTTTTCTGTATTATGCTATAATAAACATTTAAATATACAGTATATTGGGCATCTGGGTTTTTCTCATACCAGGTAAATTGTGACACATAGAGTCTTATATAAAATTGTTATTAATAAAGTAATTTAAAAAACCCTTTTGAACCTTTAAGACTGTATAACCTTTTCTGAATTTTATAACAACTCTGTTATACAACAAAGCAATTTCCCCTTTAAAACAGTCAGGAACATTGGTCGGTCCTTTCACTGGCTTCCTGTATCTGTCCACATTAAAATGTTGATGCCCACAAGCCAAAAATAGGCCAGTACCCCATACCTCACATCTTATCACACCCTACACTGCACGCTGCCTCTAATACTTAACTACTGTCTAACTGGTCCCACCATCTCTCAGGGTACAAAGAAGACTCTTCTCTGTTCTGGCACATAGGTGGTGTACTAACTTTCACTTGATGTCCGAACAGCTGCGTCTCTAATAGGCTTCAGACGACGTCTAAAGATGTACCTCTTTCAGTGGTTCTTAAATCAAGACTAAAAACTCTCTTTCTAACTTTTTTTCTCCCAAAAGAGTTTAATACTGATAGTATTCTTAGTCTGCATCCTAATGAATCAGCATCATAGTGTATTTATTCATAGAGACTTCTGCCAAATGCTATATATGTAAAAAAGAAAGAAACTTTAAGATTTCTGGCACAGGGAAAAAACAGAGAATCCCTAGAATGGTGGATTAAAATGGTTTTAAAGGTTGTTGCAGATCCGAAAAACAGCCTGTTAAATTTAGAATAATCAGTAGTAAAATTGTTTAGTCTACACTCAGCATACATTATTATTTTGTCCCCTTTGGTGTTTTTGTTAGATTTGCGGTTCATATCCTTGAATATACCAGCTGCTTCTTTAGATGTTCAGTGCTGCATTAAGCGACCAAATAGTCATCAGCCCTTGACTCTATCCTCCTTTCCTCTGTCCTTACCTGCACATTTGGGGTTTGGACACTTGCTGCCCGAGTCCAGGTAGCAGCACAGGTTAATTGGGAGATCATTCGCAAGGTACGGAAGGTTCCGAGATTTGATGGTCCTTCCCGCCAGTTCAAGTAAGGACGGTGGGTTATTGGTCATGTCCTTGACAAAGCGCACTACAAGAGGGTTACCGCGGAGACTGAGCTCCTGTAAGTGCACAAGGCTGAGGATCTCACGTGGTAGAAATGTCAGGAGGTTATTATGGAGACTGAGAGACAGCAAAGAGTGCAGCCTGGAGGACAGACAGAAATGAAACAACATGAACAGGTAACACATGAAAATCAAAGAATTGTGCATACATTCGGGTTATTTATAATAATAAGTCTTGGACGCTGCATTACATTTTTAGAATTTCTGGTGAAAACTGATAAAAATGTGTATTACATTGTATACCACTTCCTCAGACAACTATATTGAACAGAATTTTTCGCTTATTGCATTATTATATATACACTATATACACAAAGGTTTGTGGACAAATGACCATAAGATTCATATGTGCTTTGGAACATCCCATTCCACAATTTCTCTCCATTTGCTGTTATAATAACCTCCACTCTTCTGGGAAGATGCTTCACTATATTTACTCCAGATTTGTGCTCATTCAGCGACAAAGGCATAACTAAAGTCAGTCTTATTTCTGCTGAAGCTATTCAATAGAATTGAAGTCAGAACTGTACATCACGCCACTCAACATCTTTATCTTCAACCTATATTTTCATGTTGCTGGCTTTGTGCACAGGGGCATCACCCTGCTGGACGGTGCAGGTTTGGGTCTTCGAGTACATGTGAAATTAAAATTGAATACTACTACATCTAATAACATCATATACAATTGTGTGTCTTCAACTTTGTGGTAACAGTTTGGAGAAGAATCACATTTGGCTCGAAAAGTCATGTGTCCCAAAACTTTTGTCCATATAATGTACTGTATGTAAGTGAATAAACGTTTGTTCTCCACTACTGAAGATTGGTTTAGGTATTGAAACATAAAAAAATTGTGCCATGATAATCAAAACCCTTAAACAGAGGTAACACAGAAGAAATGTACAAAATGACCAAATTATTCATTATAAAATGAAGCGTTTTTTTGTTTACAGACGCCACCCAAAAAATTACTGTATAAACAAAGGTGGAAAGTAACAAAGTACAAATACTTCGTTACTGTTACTTAACCATAACGGTTAATCGTTACTGTCATGTTACTGATATTTAAGTAGATTTTTCTGGTATCAGCACTTTACTTCACTGTTTATTTTTCAGACAACTTTTTACTTTCACCCATTAAATTTTTTACACAAATATATGTACTTCCTACTTCTTACATTTTTTAAATGAAGTTCATTAATTTAGTTTTAATTTATCTGGTGAAATGTCAATATTTGTAAAGATGTGATTGGCTTCTCACTGCCGTTTTCAGAGACAGAGGGTGTCAGCGATGAAAACATGACTAAGAACAGAGACATTCCTGATGATTCACCTGATGATTCTTTTCTCTGCTTGTGTTTTACTGTATATGATGGTTGTTCAGCCTGGATGCATTTATTAGGTAAAAACATTTTAAAATAATTTGGTATTACTATATTAATTAAAGCTGTCAAAATTCACACGTTAATAACGTGTAACACATAATGCATTTTAACGTTTCAAATTTTATTCACACTTGATTAATATAGCAAGCACTCCTGTTTGATCATTTTTATAAAAAATATAAATAAATATAATTTCGACTCTTTTCAACAAAAAGCATTTTAAACAAATCAATAATGTAAAAAATGTAATACAAAAATTTGATGCAATTTTGTAAAAAAATTAAAATAATTTTTGGTTGTAGTTTTGGATTAGTTTCCACTTTCTTCAAATCTAATTGGTGTGTGAGGTTAATAAAAAGTATTTGAAAATTCTAATATAAAATACTATTAATTAAATGATAAATAATTCAATAAAATACTAATAATTAAGAGTAACCATGTAAAACAAAAATATTAATATTTTTTCATGCTGGCTTGATAAAACGTTTGCAGTTTTGCATCGCATTCGAGTGAATAAATAAGCTGCATGTACAGACAGAATACAGTAGATGAAAAAGAATATACACTATATATCAGCTGTTACCTGTAAAGCTGAGGTGGTACACTCTGGATGCAGTTGTCACACAGCACCAGGTACCTGAGGTACCGCAGGTTAGCCAGCTCAGGGGGAATGAATGAGATCAGATTCCCTCCCAGATACAACATCTGCAGCCTTTAACAAAGCGAAGAAAAGCAGGAGAACAGTCATCAAACATACAATTATCCAGAAAATATTGAACACATTACATACTAAATGTGCTTCACCACATTTACTACAGAACCAAGCACAACTTAAAAACAAAAACTTTAGACTTTAGATTATTATACAGTTATGTTTAATTGAGGTTAGGTTGATAGACTGGAAGGATGGATGATTTTGAAGGGGTAAGGATTTTTTTTTTTTTTTACAATTCAAAAACGTCACAGCTCAAGAATATATACATTTAGGGCATTTGGCAGATGTCCTTATCGAGAGCAACTTACTAAATAGTTGTGGGTTGAGGGGCCATGCTCAAGGTCCAGGAAGAGGCAGCTTAGTGGTGCTCTGTGATAGAATTTGAACTCACAACCTTCCGGTCAGAAGGCCAACACCTTAAATACTAAGTGACCTCCTCCAGGAACTCAAATATGAAACAGGTCATACTGCATACATTCTCCTCTGTCGATCACAGGGACATGTGCCAATCACAGGCTGGGTGTCTGTGAGCTCATGTATGCAGAAGTTGAATTTCATGTTCTTCAGATTGTGTTACATAACCAACATTTCATTGGCTTTTAAAATCTGAGGGGAGTCAGGGAGGTAAAGGCAACTCTAATAGTTGGTAGCTGTTGTGTGATAAGGGGAGAGCGGGTTAGTGTGTGGGAACTGGCAGATGACCAGCGTGAGGAGAAAATGGGAGGGTGAAGGCTAAAGAGCACCTAAAACCAAACAGGATCAATTTAAACAAAGTGTGTTGAAATTCTGTAGTTTACAAATAACTTATTAACTTGCTCTCCAGTGTTTCCTCTGCCCTTTCAGAGTGTTTGTTTAGTGATCTATCACATATCCTGTAATGCTGAATTTGAAAACCCAGCACTGTCATGCATTACTGATAAACTGCTATGCATTACAATAGAAAAAAAAAAATGTAAAGTGCGTATTTCTGGTTTGATCATTTTCCAATACCAACAGACCCTAAAGCGATTTATTCTGCTTTACTACAAAAACACTGAACCATCTAAAAGGAGAGCGTGTCCTTTTTTTTGGGTTACAAGCAAGCTGTGAAATGTCTTCAAGGCAAAGTTATTTCTAAGACACATTATAGCTGAATGATTATAGCTAGAAACAGTTGCTCTTCCCCACTTGCTTGTTTCAGCTTGTTACAGAGACACAGAGGGTCTTAATCTTCAGTGTCTGCTATATACTGGTCAGGATCATGGTCAGTCTGAAGGAACCCAGGGCATGAGGTGAGGCACATACTCCATCGCAGGACCACACACACACACACACACAATATAGATCAGCCAAATAATAATAATGGTAGGAAATCCATGTTAACAGATGACGAGACAAACTGTACAGTAGCTGTGAGCTGAGCTCAGGATCTATCTATCTACCCTGAAGATGTGCGGTATAGTGTTATTGTCAGACACACACACACAGCCATGCCACCTCACTTCTGCACAGAAGATAACTTCAGGTAGTCTTCTGACCGAGGACATTAGTGGGATAGAAAAATGACCTGCCTGGTGAGGTTTCCTATTTCAGCTGGGATGCTTTTTAATCTGTTTCCTCCCATGGACAGAGACTGGAGTCGACTCAGTTCCAGGAACTGGTTGGGTATTTCTTTAAATCTGTTCCCACTGAAGTTTAGGGTCTCGATGGGCATCGACCCGAATTGTTTGGGAAACGAATCTTCGTCCAGCTGATTGTTTTTGGCGACCAGCGACTTTAGTTTTGTGAGCTGCAGAATGTCTTCGGGGAAAACCGTGAGCGCGTTGTTACTCATGTCCAGGAATTCCAGGTTGGAAAACCAGCTAACAGAAGTGGGAAAAAACTCCAGGCTGTTGTATGCAAGGTAAAGCTGGTTTATCTGCTTGCGTTGCGGCTCAGTCATGTGCGCCAGGTTCAAGTCGGCCAGTTGCAGACGCGACATGTCTAAAACCGGGGTTTCCTCCATGACGCTGGGAAAAGACTCCATGGTTCAGCGTGCAAAAAAACAAACAATATAACAAAAAAAAGCTGTAACACCAGCTACATTTTAATGTTACTGTCTGGGTCGATACACGAGCTTATTCTCCTGAAAGTCAGCAGAAACCTATCCAGATGTGCGCCTCTGATACAGCGGTTGCTAAAGAGTCGGGTACAGCGCGCGCTCGGGCTCTTTATATGCAGCGCGTGACGTTGGTCATGATCTTTGGTCAGCGCGAGCCAAGTCAATTACTGATGAATATTAGGAGAAACAAACACACAAATAAAAACGTGAGAAGAATATGAACAACGGAGTTTATCACCACCCTCCCCCAGATGAGTTTAACACATAAATAACACGTGGTGACATTTAAAATAAAAATCGCATGCCATCACAAACCACAAAATCACACCATGCATAATGGCACTTGTAAAAAGTAATCACGTGGAACAAACAAATTACATGCAAGTCATGTGCACAATTAGTGTATTGTTGAGAAAATCATCTGGAAAAAGCTGCTCACACACCCTACATATAACAAAAGGCATTTCATGTGAGAAATGCCCATGCATTAAATACCTCAAATCACACCCCACTGAATGTGAGCATATATCTTATATTAAAAAAAAAGCACCTGACAAATTAACCCATATGCACTACATGTGAAAAAGTTCATTGTGGTGTTCAGAATGTGTTGAATATTAATGTACAGTATTATATACATTACAGACCAAAAGTTTGGACACACCTTCTTATTCAAAGAGTTTTCTTTATTTTTATGACTATAAAAATTGTAGAGTCACACTGAAGGCATCAAGGGCTATTTGACCAAGAAGGAGAGTGATGGGGTGCTGCGCCAGATGACCTGGCCTCCACAGTCACCGGACCTGAACCCAATCGAGATGGTTTAGGGGTGAGCTGGACCGCAGAGTGAAGGCAAAAGGGCCAACAAGTGCCAAAAATAGCCCTTGATGCCTTCAGTGTGACTCTATAATTTTCATAGTCATGAAAATAAAGAAAACTCTTTGAATAAGAAGGTGTGTCCAAACTTTTGGTCTGTACTGTATAATATGTATAATATCAAAATGTTATTTCTCAGAATGCTGCTCCCATCTCAGCTGTGACCCTGTCTTGAGGAACTGATGTGCAGTGATGAGTATCAACTGGTGCAGTGCTGCTCTCCATTCTGATGATCACAAGTTGTGTAGACTCTGTTCTTCATCAATCCTGTTCTTTATCAGTTTCTGGGTAGTGAAAAGTTCAGCAACAAAGGGGTTTCTACCATTCTGGACCACAAACTACCATGTCTACACTGAGATAACATCAGGTCAGTGTGTGTCATGCAGGCCAGAACCCATGTAACATTCACCTCTTTGGTAAGAGGTAACTGACAATAAGAGTTTCTAATTAGGGACAGTATAATAGTGTTGCATCCTGTTTGAAAATATTACAACCGATTCGTTTTCTTTTGTCTATATGTTTTGCGAATGTTATTTCAAATGTAAAACAACATACACCAGGCAAGTTCATAATGTCTTATACAGTATATGGTTTATTGACACTAAGCCAAATGTGCTGGCTGTTGAAAATGAACAATTTAAGGACAGTGTATCAAAGTGTACAAGAACTACACTGAGTTTATGTGAATGGTACTTTTTTTTGTACAACTGTACATATATCCGAGACAGAGATAAGAACTTTCACTGAACGGTCACCATTTAGTTCAAGGCCATTGATGAAACATTTCCTGGAAATATCAAATAAATCAAGCTCCATTATTCAGCATTATTCAGTATATATATATAAACAATCTTTGCTGTTTTCTTTTATTTATAGATGCAATTTGCATTATAATGACTCTAGGGAACAACCAAACATGAAATATAATGCACTTTATATGTTTCATGAAATCTTCTCCGATGTGTGTCCAAATTTACTATCACAACTGCCCATCTAATGGTTCGATAATAGTCTTAAATGCTCTGTGCTGTTTATCAGTGATGTAACATGTTTCTTGTTGATTTTTGGATTGCTTTTGATTTTCAAGTATCATCACTCTTATTATATTGCTTATGCATCAGTACTGTGTTTACAACCATGTGTTCACTTTCCCAACAAATAGAAAACTTCCCACACTGTGGAAGTAGCGGTATAAATATATTCTTTCTAATAAAGATTAGGTCTCTATGAGATCTAATGGTTCGATAATAGTCTTAAATGCTCTGTGCTGTTTATCAGTGATGTAACATGTTTCTTGTTGATTTTTGGATTGCTTTTGATTTTCAAGTATCATCACTCTTATTATATTGCTTATGCATCAGTACTGTGTTTACAACCATGTGTTCACTTTCCCAACAAATAAGAAACTTCCCACACTGTGGAAGTAGCGGTATAAATATATTCTTTCTAATAAAGATTAGGTCTCTATGAGATCTCCTCAAAAGATTAACATTTAAACGGTACATATTGAAATGTAAAATAATTAACACAATGATATAAATCAATATAAAGTAAAACCACAATTTTTATGTAGACAACCAAATAAATCCCTACAGTGGACTGAGCACGAGTCATAGATTATTCATTTCCACTCTTGTCCTTCTCTTTTCTGCTCTTCTGCATCATCATTCATTACTTAAACCTCCTTGGTGCTCACTTTCATCTTCTCTACAGTTTCCTAAAGAGAGAAATGAAATGCATTATTAGTAATGAATAAACAGGGAACACTGAGTTGCTTAAAGAGGAAGAAAAGAAAATGTCAGAAGTATGAAAACAACTAGTCTTCACGCATGTTCCTTTCATTTATATGCAACAAACTATGTAAACAACAAAATACACAAGAATAGCAGTGAATAACTGTCTACAGAAGAAACCTCTGAAGAAAGTTCTCAGGGGTAAAAGGAATAATGAACCAACATGATCACATTACAGACTTCAACACTTCTGTCTGGACTGCAGCTAATTGCAACCATACAACAAGATAATGACTTGAAGCATACACCCAAGCTCTGGAAGCGTTATTCAGAGAGCAAAGTTAGTAGGAATGTTATCTATCACCGAATGACCTGCCCAGTCAACACACCTAAATCCTATTGAGCTGTTTTGGGATGAATTGAATCACAAAGTCAGAAAGAAATCTCCAACTATTGAAGAACGATTTCGGCAATTTACAGGACGCATAGCAAAGTATTTCAGCTGTTTGAGAACTAACCGTACAGATGCCAAGAGTGTGTAAAACTGTTACTCGTGCTTACAGATTTAGACAAACTAAGTCTTCACACAGAACTTTAATTCTTTCTGGTAAATCTAGTTTGTTGCATGTTTCAACATAGACTAGGTGTTTCCAAACTTTTGACAGTCAATATAATATAGAAATGTTTTTATAACACAAAACACCCCATAATAATCTTGTATTATTAATCTATTATTAATCTATTATTATATATGTAAATGTACTATAAAGATGCAAAATCTACATATCTACACATCTTTAATTTAGTACAGTTTTCTTTGTTGTGTTTAATAGAAAATGCTCCTATGCCTTAGATGACCTGGGACGAACACTTTTACCTGCTGCTGGTTGACCCTGTACTCGCCACCATTTCACAAGCGGCTGTGTTATCTTGCCGTCACGCAAATTCTTAACGAGCAGACCAACTAATTGATAACGGCATTCGTTGACAACAAATGTAATTATCGATTATTACCAATTTTGTTGCAGCCCTAATCCATTTATTTTTTAAAGTGGCACGTAATTAATAGTAATGTGCTATGGTTAAAGTCACCTGATGTTTGTTGAGCTCTGCGACTCTGCGGATCCACTCTGCCTCTGTCATCTCTTTATCCCCTCCATCCACTTCCTCCAAAGCAGGCAACTTCTCGGAAGCTACAAAAAAGAGATACAGACAATCATGATAAAGGTATTCACATAAATGAAACAGACAACCCATCCATGATGTAACCTAGATACAGTTCTACCTACAGGAAGGGTCAATGGGGTATAAATTTGCAAGCAAAGCAAAAAAGGGGCAAATTTTGGCATCCACACAAATTCCTACGTACAAATAAGTAATCCACTGACAGTAGTGATTAATAAACACAGTGAAATACCCACATGGTTTTACACAAAACTATTGATCAAGATTAAATGTTTTCACTAACCATCACAGGTCACAGCAGTGCAGACCCAGTTCCCACAGGCACAGACACACCGATTACACTCCATCTGTGTTTCAGCTCCATCCTCATAAGTCTCATCCTCCAGTGCACATTCTGTATATGACACAAGAGTGTACTTAGATTTGGACTTCTAAAGAGAATTTATCATCTAAACTTTAATATAGCTAGTAAATACATGTAACTAATGAATACATCACTCAGTAGCACTTTGTATAAGGAACAAATCATTCTCAAGACTGATATAGGATCTTTATCACACATACCTTATACAAACAAAAGTACAGTATTTGGACTTTTCTAGCCATATGAGTTTTTTTACCCAAACTGTTACCGCAATGTTAGAGGCATAAGGCATTTTTGTTTATGGTAGCATAAGCAAAGGAGACCCAAACCTGTTCCAGAATGACAACACCTCTGTGCACAAAGTGAGCTTCTTAAAGATATGGATTACATGCTTTGGAGTGAAAGATCTTAAGTGGCCTGCTAAAGAACTCTGACCTCAACACGACTGCACCCCAGCCCTCCTCAATCCTACATCACTTCCTAACTTTACTAACACCCCTGTGGCTGCATGAACACAAATGTCCACAAGCACACTTTAAAACCTAATGGAGCATCTTCCTAGAAAAGTGGAGTTTGTTATAGCCAATACTTTTGTTTATATAGTGCATGTCTATAGGTACAATTCCATAATATACTATAAACAGTTTGGATTACTTTTCTCAGGAGGATTGAAGCCAGGCTTTAGGCAGTTGAGAAACTCATCAAAACTCAATTTCCAGTCAGCGTTCTCATCCGTAAGTTCTATCAAGGCATCCACACAGAGACTCCTAAAAAAGACACAAAAAAATATACAAGCATAACAATCATTCTGAAAGCCACCTTTCAATCGTTAAGTGCAATGTTAAATATACACTTAAACGGTCTTGTAATAAAGAAAAAAATAAACATGAACAAGTAAATCTTGTGTGGTGAAAGAAAATATTTGAAAAGACGTTGAGTTTATAAGCTCTGTTATCTATGATAGAGTATCTCACACTAGTAATTAGACAGCATGGCCAACTGAGATAATGCTAATAGAGGTGATAAAACACTAGCATTTATAAGGGCCTTAACACAGATTATCTTGTGGTGCACAGCGTTTATAAAGTGTATCTTGTTCTATATTACGTGTATAATTACAGAATATGATGGAAAGTGTTGGTGTCTTTCCTTCATTTGGCTCAGATAAATTAAATATATTTAAACTGCACACCAGTATGTACAGTACTTTTAACACCAGGAAATAGAATACCTTAAAGATACAGCATTGGTGCTGGGGCTTAAAACACCAGTATAGAGAATAGTTTAAACATAAAATAACCCTCATACACACTAATTTATTAAATCGGTCTTAAATAAAAAAAAAAAAAAAGATCTTACAGTTTAAGTAACAGTAAGTTCTGAACTTCTGAATGTTTTTATCTGAAGTGCTGACTTGGACATACTTATCTATGACTGTAGCTTATAAGATAAAGACTTTTAACTTGGACCTTTACTGATTTTTGCCTGTTCTGATTGCTGCTCATAAAAAACTATTTTGAATTAATAATACTAGAACCAACACTATGCATGAAATGATGCACTAAACATGAGAGGATATTTACATTATATTGACAAAATTAAAAAATATATATTCATTAGTTTATTTATTTTAATTTATTTATAATATTTATGTAATACGTTTATAATTTAAATAAAAACTGTGTGCAATAGTATTAATCCTGGGTATAATGGTCTGATAAAATCATGTGATAACACATTGGTAATAAACAAAATCAGAGATCCTCAACTCGTTGACCTCCTTTCACAGTTATTTGTGTGTGTGTGTGTGTGTGTGTGTGTGTGTGTGTGTGTGTGTGTGTGCGTGTGCGTGTGTGTGCATTACCTTAGCAATCTGTTGCTCTCCTCATCCGCATATGAGGTGATATTGATGGCTGTCTCATTGTGATGAATAAACTTGAGGAACTCAGTGGAGTCGAGCTGAGCATCTCCATTATCATAGTTCTGCACAGAGTTGATACAAATATTTATTTTTAATTATATATCTTCCTGCTATATGTATATATATACATACAAACATACAAAAACACTTTCTGACCCCTCAGTATGAATTTGGTATAAATCTATCAACTATATATACATTGTATAATACAAAACAATAAAAACATCTATGATTCATGATCTATATCAAGAACAAAATATTTAAACACTAACTTGACTAAACTCCTCTAAAACCCACACACTCTTTGTGATTCAGCATTATCTGTATCGCTTCAAAAAGTCTAGTCATGATGACACAGACAGCATACAGACTTGAGGTCAATGCACTGGAAAAATACATCCACTCAGCCTTCACCCATTAAACACACACACACACACACACACACACACACACACACACACACACACACACACACACACACAATACTGCCTTTATGTCTGGTTTCCAGTGAACTACATTATACTAAACCTAAACTAAACTGACATTTCCATTATGAAATAAAGAAAAGTCAGATCTTTAAATCTGGTTATTACAATGCAAGGAAAAAAGACTACACATCTCTCTTACACACCACATCTCTCTCTCTCACACACACACACACACACACACACACACAGAAAAAACACCTGGAAATATTTGAGCAGGACTTCGCTGAAGTTGGAGCCTTTGCTGAACCAGCCTTCTGGAACCACCTCGGTTTGAAGCCACTCGATTACACGGCTCCTCAGTTCATTGCGGTCCGCAAGGTAACACACGACTATCCGAGAGGAAATTGTTTAAAATGTACAATCATTAATAAAAATTATGAAAAGAATATACATCAGAAGAAGTGACTATAAGACCTTTAAAGCCTTTATTAGCCCATATTATCACAAATATCTAACATCTAATATAGACATAAATGACATGTTTGCATTGAGTTTTTCACTAAACTTGTATATGGAGCATTACAGTCCTTCATAAATAATAATACTTCCTCATAAAATGTAATAATACTTAATTTGTTATTATTACTAAATAAATTATGAAAACCTTTAAAAAACCTGGATAGATGCCTTAATACCAGTCACCCAGATACTGCACTGCTTCATACTTTCTACTTCAGTTTGTAGTTTTCTAAATTTAGGTTTTTCATGGTTTTTACTGGGTAATGGTGGTGGTGTTTACTTACTTGGGCTAGCAGTGACCTTGTCTGTCTTTTTTTCTAAAAAAAGAAAAAAAAAGGGGACAAGATAAACAAAATCAACAGGGTGAAACATCACATGAGGTCAAAACTGTCACATTTGTTCTAGTGTATCATTATAAAGGCATCTCCATTAAGAAATTAAACCTTTTACACACAAGGAATGGATTCACCGGTTCACACTGCTGCATCGGCAGTTGATGTGATAAAAGCCGTGACGCACTGATTTAAAAAGTGTGCATCTGATAGAAATTAGCATTTGTATTACGATGCATCATTTTTAACATTTTTAATATTAGTAAAAAAACTATTTATTTATATAGAATCATTAGTAAATACACTACACTTTAATTATTTAGAAAGTGACTGATAATTTGTGACCAATTATTTTATACGTTGATCGATTTCACCTCAATAATCTGTTTGTGATGTGAATATAAGTATCTCAACACTACGTGTCCTGAGAGTCACATAGAATATAGATTAACATCGCAGAGGTAGAGCTGCATCTTAAAATAACATCTGGTTTTAGTTTATAAAACATTTTATAAAATAAGTTTTTTTTTACCCTACAAAGGCCTGTTTGTGAAAGGTCCATGCATTAGAAGTTAAAAGGCATTTAATAAAGTTTATGATTTGCTGTCTGTCTGAACCAAATAAAAGTGAACAGCATCATATTGCATTGAATCTCATTGTAATTAAGGCGAATCGTATTGCAATGCATCGGTAGCTGCTTAATATGTGTCTTCAATGTATTGTTGGCTATGCATTGAGATGCAAATCGCATCGGCCTCAGTTATAAGGATCCAAACCCTTATAATACAAACACACACACACACAAACCTTCACAGTGTCCGTCATATGCCACTTGTATCTTGAGTCCAGTCAAACAGGCATCACGGTGAAGCTCACAGTGGTTGCGGTATGTCTTGCCATTACTCCCACATACTGAACGCTTGTGGGGCTTACATTGCTGAGAAAGTCAGATACACACACACACACACACACACATGCACACACGCACACACGCACACACGCACAGACAAATATTATTGTGAATTGTCTGCATAAACATTTGTATATAATACTAAAATAAAAACAGATCTGTTGTGTTCTGTGCTGTGCTGTGTGCAAATGACAGAAATCCCCCGCTTTACCACAGTTCAAATCTCACGCCCCCGGTTTATCACGAAATTGCATTTGCCACATAACTAATTAGTTTGGCTGATTTTCCCAGTCTCTCGCGGATAGCACTCTAGACCAAAAAACTTATTGGGAATTGTTTATTATGGAGTTTTATGTTAAAATAATGAAATGTATTAATAAAAATATCATGATTAATTATAAAATGAAGTTAAATGTTAATACAGTACAGTACAGAAAGTAAAGAATGCGGTGATGTTTATCTTAAACTCAGCCACTTTTTTGACCTCATAGGACCAACCAATAAACAAGCAGAGAAACTACGCATAGGCTACGCTACTGCAGAACTGTATACTGTACAGTACATGTACTCACTATAAATCTAATAGAGTGTACTGTATTTTTACAAATGTACACAAAATTAATCTTGTATTCTGTGTGTGTTTAAAGTGTGTGGGAGGATGTTTTACGGCTTAAACAAAACAAAAAATGACCTTTTTGGGTGGTGACCTATGATCACGTTTTTTCGTTTATCACCGGCGGTTTTGGAACGTAACCACCATGGTAAAAGGGGATTATTGTATTTTCATCAATGCAGACCATTTCAGGAAACCAAAAATACCCAAACAGAAAAAAATTTAATATGAGTATAAAGAAATCATTAGGACATGGCATCTAACGTCTGGGTTTATACCATCTGCATTTAAGCTGTTTTGTGCATGTGTCTGTGTTTGTTTTATTTACCTCAATACACAGGCAGGTGGGCTCTCCTTTTTCTGTCACAGCACATTCACGTCCTGCTCCACAAAACACATTCGCACACACCTTACTCTTGCTTTTAGGCTGCTGCATAAACACAGTAACACACACACACAAACACAACAACAGCAAAAATTAGCACACGAGTATATATTTTGACACATAATTTACAAGCCATCTTACAGTTTACAAAGTATCTTACAGTGCTAATGAATAAACAATCGCTTTGCTGCCATCTAGTGTTCCTAAAGTGTATTACATTTATTTTAAAGCTTGAGACTTTTAGTCATGACAAATCTAAATTATGTTCCATCATAACATATAGTATAAGCTGCAAGCTTTAGTCAAATCACACACACACACACCCACACCAACACACACACACACAAGTAGAGCCATTATACTCATAATCATAATCATATCTTACTAAGCAGCTGCAATGTGTACGCACAAACAACACACACATGCATACACACACACACGCATACACACACACACACACACAAACACAGACACACACACACACACTGAGAGCTGTTCTCCAACTTAGCTCCAGATGGGGTTCAGAGCTGTTAACCTTTGACCATTAAGTAAAAGAAAGTGAGTCTGGAGCCTGAAGCTTACCATAATAATAGCCCTGCACATGCCCTCACACACACACACACACACACACACACACACACACACACACACACACACACACCAACATACAAAGCCTCACAAAGGTCAACATTTTTGCAGAACAGATGGCACACACACCATCAGCTGTTTTCATGTTCTTAGTATTGTCTTTTCTTTCAGGGGCATTCACAGCCACGGTTATGAACTCAAGCTCAGATGATTTATACTTTACTTCACACTTTTCTCTAATGCATATAGTTATATGCTGACAATCACTTGAGAACGCTTGGTCAAATGCCTCAAGGAAAGAAATACATGCACATCTCTCTCTGAGAAGGAATGAAAATGTATGCGTGCAGCTCGATACGAAGCAGCAGCTTCACTTTTCGTCTTTCAGATAGAAGCAAAAACACCCCACCCTGTAAGCCATTTTGTTCGGACCTGACCGCAGATAGCATTGACATGGAATAAAAAAAATAAATAAAAGTGAGGAAATGAGAGAGCAAATATTTTCCCCTCCAAGGCAGGCATGAGGAATGTAGGAGACTTTCCAGAATTCAGTCTTTCCAAATCACACACTCATATACATGCTCATTTTTGGAGCTTTTTCAAGCTTAACGCAAAAAAAAAAAAAATAAATAAAAAAATTGCTTTCAATTTAGATAAAAAAATTAAAAAAGATTAAAAATTTGATCAAAACATAAAATATACACTGCAACATAAATTACATTAGCATGTCCTACAATCTATTTATAAATGAATAATTACATTAAATAAAATTACATTGAAATATTTCTTTTTATTAGCATTTTATTAGAAGTTGAACGACAATTTGGACAACCAAACATAATACACCATGTAAAAGAGTACTGGACTTTATTACAAAAAATTTATAAAAAAAGCAAATCATGATAATGATCTAAATAAAATAAAATAAATACAAATATAGTAATCAATTCATATAATTGGATAATTCATTAAATATTAATTATAAATAATAAATATAACAGTCTTGCGTGTAAAAACAGACGATACCTGGTGTCACTGATTCGCCTCTAAAGGCCGCTCTCATAATGCCAGGGGACCTTCACAGCCACTCCAACAACAGATGCAACCCGGAAAAACTACACCACCATACAGATTCTAACCGATAGCCAAGAGTTCCAGCAATTAACTATCAGTGTTGATGAATTGGCAAAACCGATGAATCAGTCGAACTTTTTATCTCTAATTCTTTCTAAATGTACACGTAAGAGATGCCGGAGGCCGTTTTTTAACTCTTTTCACAAACCCTGTAGTTTAAATTCTTTGCCTCATTTTGTTAGTGTGTGATTCATCACTTGGTCTAAGGTTCAGTTAAAAACTCTAAACTAAGCCCGAAACCTTAACGGTCAGTTTCTGGTCACATGACTCATGTCTGAGTCAAAAATGGTCTCTGATATAATCACAGTTTTAACAAGACAAAACCTGCAGTTCCTTCAAAGAGCCTAATTACAATGATGCTCTTCCAAGGCATGTGTCAGCAAGAAGTTATCTTCAATCCTTTCTACCTCACTTTGGTGAACGAGCACCTTCTTAGTGAAGTCTGAGAATATGGAGCATTTAAGTTGTGAATATTCAGTTCAACTGAATGTATTTTATGAGAAACTGTAAATTTCTCTTTCAGAGCAGCTCACAGTTCAGACTAGTTCAATTCGCCTTTGTCTCATAATTGAGCTTTGCATACAGTAGTTTTTTAAACAGAGTTGATGATTAGCACAGAAAAAATAAAAATCTTTGGTCAAAAGCTAATAAGGGTTTTTTTTTTCACTGAACATGATTCATTTTAACATACAATTCCTGTGTTATGGCTGCTATCGTTTTCTATAAGAAGTAGTTACATAATAATAATAATAAAAAAGAAGATTTATGTCAGCTGATGAGATTTTTAAATAATTTTTGAAAACCTGAATCAAAAGATTTTGTGGGTCTCCTCAAACAGAAACCTTTATTTTAAATAAAAAACTGTAATGTACTGTATTTTAACCTTTGCATTACAGTACAGAACTGCTCTTTGGGATTCAGATCTAATGGCCAACGTAATGCTTTAAAAAACAGGTCTAGAGTTCGCAAAGGTCACAAACTGGAAAGAATGTAGGGGGAAAAAAAACTAAAATACATATCTAACTATGTCTGCTAATAAAAAATTAAAGATAACAGGAACACAAAGTAACAAAGTAAGTAAATATACACAGAGGGGGAACAAAGATTGTTTTCACAGTGTTTTCACTCCTGGCAGTATAGAGTTGTGTAAAGTGGGGGTGTAGTTTCTCGCACTGAGGGGGTCTCACAAACACACACACACACACACACACACACACACACACACACACACACACACACCAAGAGACTGTGACCCATAATGAAAGAGCAGTGGTGAATTCCATACATTCCAAGCCAGGTCTGGTGAGTGTAAGGGGTAAAAGACCCTAGGATGAAAGGCATGACCACACTCACACGAACACACACCAGCTGTGTAGGTGTATATATTCAAACATTTGCACAACTTCACCTAACACTTCACCCTGTAACTGAAGAAAGGCAGGCCGTGATGTTTCATTTACTAAACAGGTGTGTGTGGGTCCATTAGTGTTTAGTAATCAGCTACTGCAGATGGTGGATGGTGATTTCCAGCTACCCCTCTCACACACACACTTGTAGGGTGAGTTGACACTCAGACCTCTTGGCCTGGGGGTGTGACTGACTTGTACTGGGACAGCTGGCGTTAGGGTAAAGTGAGACGGGCAATGAAAAAGAGCACAGCCAAGGCTCCTGTGAGAAGTGGGAGTGTGTTTTATCTACACCAAAGTATCAGATGAATAAAAAAGATAAGTACCAATGACTACTAAAATTTAAACAGTTTAGTTGTTTGTCACAGACTTGCAGACTGTGTTTGATTTACCTAAGAATTTTAAAGAATAAACTTGAAACAGCTTGAAAATGGGTTCAAAATGATTAATCTAAAGCAAATCTTCTATGACACTTGTCATAGAAAAGCAGCATAATGAGGAGAAACTGTACTGTTAAACTACACCTTCAGCCAATCTGTGCTGCCTGAATCCCCTCATTCTCTCCTCCTCTTTCCCCTGGTTCTCTCTTTTCTCCTTTCAATATTCATCTGCCAATTGCACACAATCGTCACGTTTATTTTTCTTAGAAAGTTGGCCTTAGAAATCACCTTGAATTTCTTTCTGGGTGAATCGTCTACCTTTGTCTGGGATCGTGTAGCGTGCAAAGCAATATTTCCATTTAAAATAGGCAGTACATGCATGCAGAGAGTTTGAAGGTTGTATAGTGAACACTGGGCATAATATTAATGTTTGGAGCTGCTCTTGCCTCAGATGTTAAACATTTTTGTCAGCTATGACCAAGGAATTATTATTTAAATATGCATTCATAAATGAACGGGTTAAACCTACTCCAAACCTTTTTCTTGTACATCTGACTGCCTTGATTTAAGAGTGTCAAATGACTGGTACCTGAATATCATGTTTCACCAAAAGAATGACTTTATATTGAACTTTTTATTACCTTTGCTTTTGGCTTTATGAAGACCAGCTCTGTTTCTTTTGTGTGTATCTGTTACGGTTGGGATGAAGCTGACCTATGTAAAAAGACCTAACTAATTCAGACTCCTGCTTCTTAGACCTGGAGATAAGCTTGGCTACATGCACATGTTTCTAATTAGTCTTCCACAAAGAAGGGTGGAGAGATCAGCATTTCTCAGCTCCATGTACAAAACTTAAACCAACAGGCTGCCATGTTTTCCACAAATTGTATGTACCGGTTATAATGACAGCAGCACAATTGGGTTCATTCTATTCATTTACAAAACATCGAATCTAGTGCCTAGTCTTTCGATATAAATCTTTTCGAATTTTATAGAACAAAACAAAACCCACTCTTTCCCACCACAATAGACACATGCACTGTCCTTGGAAACACAATGGAACAAAAGAGTGTATTTCTCAGCCAAGGACACATTTGCTTTTCACACAGTGCTTCACTTTGCTTTTCAGATTGTGTGAACTAAAAAGTTTTTTGTTTGTTTGTTTTTTACAGTAGGATCTTCATTCATTATTAATGCCCGTGTTATGCAGCTTTAACAGCCTTGTGCCCTGTGGATTATTCTATAGCTGTTTATAATAGTGAGAATAGGTAGAAGAATAGACAAGAGACGCCAACATTATAAAAAATATTGTGCGAACATACAGAAATTAATAAGCGGTGCGATCAAGCCAATAACAACCTTAGTAAGATGTCAATCTCAAATCCAAATGTAATACCAGCACATTCAAGAAAGACTAAAGTGTCTCACAAGCTGTTTCATGAAATTTGCGTGATCTGTTGCCTCACTGACCTCGGTTCAGATTCATTTGCATTTTCTTTTCTTTCGTATCGAATTTCTTCCCTTGTTCTGACTTTTAAGGTTAGCTGTGCTCGGCTGGAGGCCTAAATGTAATAGCTGACAGATGCTCCGAAATATAGAAAGTAGGAAATTTGTTGCTTCACGATCCTGAAATGATTGTTCTTATGTCCACATGCTTGAACAGCACTGTACATTGTATTTTATCCTTCGTTTCTCAAAACACATTAGACAAAAATTCCAAACAGAAACTGCAGCCAAGGCCACGCTAAATTACAGACATATGGCATACATGCTTTCTGAATGATACAACATCCTTCACTCCTGCTAGCAATTATCACACAGAGTTCCTCCCTTTTGCTTCTCTTTCAAACCCTTAAACACTCATGTTGAATTTGCTCTTGAATAAGTAAGAATAAACATGCTCTAAAAAATGAAAGAAAGAAAGAAAGAAAGAAAGAAAGAAAGAAAGAAAGAAAGAAAGAAAGAAAAAATAATTTTTTTCTTAGTTGCTTTAAAGCTTTTCTCAAAACATCCTTATCAGTTGCAAACCAGTAAGTACATTCTCAAAACAATTTATACAAACAGCACAATACATTGGTTTTCTTGCAAAAGCCTGTAGCCTCAGTTCATCTCTCAAAAGTAAGTATTTGTGTCAGTGAATCAGAATGAAGTCCCTTTTGTCATTGTTCAAAAACAAAATCATCATAATGTTATTCATGTAAATGTTTAGTCATGTTGTCAGTATGATGCTGCACAGTTTCAGTATTTCTTGATATTAACTATGGTTTGGATTACAATGACTGAAAATGCACAGAATTTTTATTATTTCTGTTTGGCATCTATAAATTTTAGCAGTACAAATGTATTTATTTGATTGCAAGAGACTGGACAGGATTCACACTTTTACTGTACTATACAAGTGTTCGTTTGTTTCTTGGTCGTCCATTTTTAGATTTGTAATTCTATATTTTGTACACACTTTCTAATTAAAGGTTTACTAGATTCACCTTTGACCTATTTTAGAGAACTAGTTAATCATTGGTTGATCTGATGCTGTACACTCCCCTTCATCAGTGAAATTCAAGATCAATTCAAGATCAATTCAAGAAACATTTACCAATAAAGGTTTAATAGAAATTTAAGGTTGACAGATTCTGACAACTGGTTTAACCATCTTGTGTTCAATGACTTATGCCATGAACTGATGCCTAGATGTTTTAGGGGTTAAGACTATTTAGGTGAAACCAGTATAATATATTTCGATCAACATGAATATAAACAACTGATATTGTAAAAAACAGTAGACACTCGTACACGGTCAATTAAATATGTGTACTAAAGCATTCACAATTTGATTAAAGCTTCAAGAATTGTTTTATAATTAGCACAATTTCTGATCTGACAAATGCTCCAAAGCAAATGAGAAAAACTGTAAGATGATTTTGGATTGAACTTGTGGAGATTTCTCATTCTGCCACTACAGTGTTTGTAAAATCAGGTACTGATGTAGGTGAGGTGAGGAGGTCTGGGGTGCAGTCAGTGTTCCAATTCATACAAATAGTGTTCAGTAGGGTTGAGGTCAGTGATCTATAGCAGGCCACTCAAGATCTTCCACTCCAATCCACTAGATCCTCACGGAACTCACTTTGTGCACATCAGCACTGTTTTGGTCTCATGGGTCAAGAGAAAGGAAAAATAAATGATACTGCATCTAAAGACGTACTATACGCAACTATAATTGTATCCCTCAAACGTTTTTAACAGTTTGGGTTAAAGTATATGGCTGGAAAAGTCAGGTGTGCCAATACTTTTGTCCATATAGTATTGACAGCTACAAAATGAAATTAGCTAAACCATATCTTCATGGAGCTCACTTTATGCACAGGGACACTGTCATGCTGGAAGAGGTTTGGGTCTCCTACTTTGTAGTCCAAAGTCAGGTGTCTTCTTATATATGTGTGTAGGTAATTAATTTTACAACTATTAAAGCTGTGTGAGCCAATCAGATTCGAGAAATCACACAAGCACTGTTTATAACTTTTAGTATAACAGAAACGTTTCAGTGTTTCTACTACTTTTGTCGACGTAAGAATAAGCGTATTCTGTATTAATTTCACGTTTTTAGAAATGTTGTATAAAATGCAATACCACACTTTGCAATTGTGCAGTAGTCGAATAGCAGTCTGGTGGCCTCACCAGCGCCGTGCTCATATCCTGTACAGAAACACTCAGCCTGCTCGTGCGATGCTGCTCAACTATTGGCTTGTATGATGATAATAATGAAAATGTATGTCACAAATGCTATTTATCCACAGTATAAAGGATCCAGCTTTATGAATTCTACATCAGCTATTTTTTTTTTATGTAAGTGGATACGAGGCTGTTTAATGCTTTTAATAATTTGGTAAAAGCTGAGATTTTCTAAATCTGTTCAGCCCTGATGCAAGGACTGGAGTGTGAGCTGTCAATCAAATAAGAGGTCGTTTTTGACAGCTTTCAACTCTAAAAACTTGTAATGCTAAAATTTACTGCATAGAAACTGACTGCTAAAGACGAATAGCAAATAATGAGAACACGTCACATTTACCCCAACCTGTTTACATCATTGTAGATGTCCGAACATGCTTTTGGAAAACTGATTCCTGATCAGATGTTGAATCAGGTCATCAGTGAATCAGTGAGTATAAACTGGACCTGGAACATCTGCACACTGCACCTTATTATAACATTGTTAGAATCATTGCTACTGATTTTGGTTCGTTATACCTCATTACATCTTCTACTTTTTGCACATCTAAATATATTTGAACTATTTTTTAAATACCACCTTATCGTTATATAATATATTTTCTCATTTCTTTTCTTACTTTGTACTTTGTTTCATTTTCACTGCAAGTTGTATTCTGCATATAGCTATGTTTGTGACAAATAAAAAATAGTGGAAACATTTGTTCAAGTTGTACATGTGCTGGTTCAGGATCACTATGCTCACTAAAGCCTCAACCTCTAAAGCACGCAAGCTCTCAATCAAGGTATGTGTGTGTGTTTAAAGGGTCTCTCAGCACACATATGAAAAGACAAGCACATCTGCCGCTTTCAGCCATGTTTGTCGGCACCTGAACGTCAAAAAAATGCCAGCTGACTGACTCAGCAGCAGCTGTTCAAGTGGCAGAGACACACAAACACATCATTAGTGGCCACAGCGTGACTGTCGAGTGTATGTTCAAAGACAACAGCATACTCCAGTGTTTTGAAAAGCCTCGGCGTGTTATAACGTCTCAGTACCACCCAGGTGATAATGGTTTAAATTGCCAGGATTAGAAAACGTCAATGCCAGAACAAACACCAGCTGTATACATCTGTCTTACAGCCTCCTGGGTTTCCACTTGGTTTTTACACTTAACTATTTGCATAAGTTCATTTACAGTCAAGCCGAGCGACCATAAAGGCCACACAGCTTGTTCATTAACTGAATAAACGTCTTCAGCTTGGCCGTTGCAAATCGTAGCATTTGTGTTTAATTGGTGTCCTTTTAAACACACTACAATTTAAATTTCTTTCCAAAGAAGAAAATTGAGAAATGGTTCATATTTGATCTTAATAGTATGGAATCTGTGTCAACTAGTTTAGTTCCTTTTATCACTTAGTACAGCAAAACTATAAAAGAGTAGTTCCTGTCTCACTGTTTTCCTCTGAAGGAAATAAAAAGACAGCTTGTTACATTACAAAGAAAACTCATATAAACAAGTTTAAGGTATATTTATATTTTACATTAACTTCAGAATTAACACTTAAAATGTTAGTACATTAATATAAGCATTAATATATAATTTTAGACAAAAGTAAGTACATTTTTGATGAAAGAAGGTCAATATTCATAAGACAAAAACAGATAAATATTCATAAACCTACTACAAATTTAAAAAAAATCTCACAATGATCCTATTAAATTCTCTATTTCTCTCTCTCTCTCTTTCTTTCTCTCTCTCTCTCTCTCTCTCTTTCTCCCTCTCTCACTAGATGGATGGATAGATAGATAGATAGATAGATAGATAGATAGATAGATAGATAGATAGATAGATAGATAGATAGATTGATATATATATATATATATATATATATATATATAT